>CM061920.1:359860586-359931667 GCA_031002005.1 Vandiemenella viatica
GTGTCAAGCTTTTGATATGACTGATATGGTAAGTATTGAAGTAGAATTAATTGTGTTTGCCAGATACTATATGACAACTCTGACAACTTATGAAACAATTCAGAATCCGGTGCTTTTAAAATGATTTTTCCGGTTGCTAGGAGGTTTATATTTCCTCCAAACTATGTCACTAAAATCTTTGAATTTAATGAAATATAACTGCTCCAATAACAACATAGTCGATAAAATTTTACTTTGATAGCTAGACCTCCGACATCTTGCTTAAAGCAGATTACATCTCACCAAAAGCCACCTCGTTCCTCTTAGCACTAATCTGAGTGAACTCGACTGGTTGAAATAATCGGGGGCTTAAATAGGCGCCGTAGAATGTTCCAGAGAACATTAAAAGCGTCAACCAATGTTTCTGGAGCTTTGACGAATGTCCCGACAGTAGAAAACGTAAACCCAAATTTACTTAAAATTATTATTACTTAGAAACATAAGTAATGGATATTCACAAGGATTTAACAACGTATGTACGGTACACATTAAACATTATCAAATCGCTTTCAAATTATTATGGGTTACGCAAAATTCTTAATTATAGTTTTTTATTACAGACACTGTAATGCGTTTAATACAGTTACAGCAATCCTTTAGTCAATAACAGGAACTTAATCCCTCAAAACACCAAACATTCATAGAAAACAATATAAAAATTTACAATTACCAGGACGGTGAAATAAATTTATCATTATTATTAATAACAGGAAGACCAAGAGAAATAATAGTAATGAAATAAATAGTAAAGCAGTCGGCTCGAAGTACCCAATGGAGATGTCGTGAAACAACATATACTTCAGTTTTATTGGCATATGATAATATTTGATAACATTAGAATGGTATGGATGTGAAAGAAAGAAGATGGTGGAAAGGGAAGGAAGATACGACTAGCAACGGTGACTGGAGAAGAGGCACCGAGAGACTTGAAATGGGAAGATGTTGAAGAACAAAACATCAACAATGACAGGAAGAGGTGCAAAGAGTTTTGTATCAGACCCGGAAAACTGGATTTTGAGTAAGAGGTTGAAATGATCGGAGCACACTTTTGGTGACAGGTATCCTCTTACATATAGTTCTACGTTCATTTCCATTTTGATGATGCAAAGATTCAGGGATGACGGAGAAAGTCAAATGAATTAATTTGAAATCAGTAAATCCCTCTGTGCAAGCTATAAGCCAAATTAGTTTTTCGAGGACTTCCTTAAGGTGGTATAATATAAGGGAAGGAAACCCGACCGACATTAGACATCCTTCTTGAGAGATAGGGAAAGAAAAGTCCACTGATGCATTGCAGACTACGCGCGTAACTTCACTAATAGAATGAAAATGGCTTGATGTGAACTATTTGACATGGAAAGTCCGGATACACTGTAAACGTCTGTGTTTAGAAGTTGAAGTGTAAAATTTATAACCTGATGTTCATGAGTACGTTAGTCTAACGTTCCCTGTAAAGTTCTGCTTCATGTATCTTGATTTGACCCCTCCTGTTATTTATTGTTGGGTCGTATGGAAATATTTGTGCACGAGACATCTATAGAGAATGAATGGGATAACCTGTATCCCGTTCACTCTCAAAAGGTCAAGTTCCCCTAGTAGCGCTCCTTACCTCACCATCCCCTGCTGTTGCTTATCCCTCTGACTAGACCGCTGTGGCTATCAGTAATCGGTGCTTAAGAAACGCTGTCACTGATTATTATGGTTTGCATTCCATCGAGCCGAAAATAGTTCGTAATGTGAAAGCTGAACCAATATAAGAAATGTCAGTGTATATACAATTATTGCCATCATCCTTCAATGATTTCGCTTTAACTTGTTTTTGTACTCACGTGTTGTGAGAATCATTGCATTATACTTTTAATGCTTAGCAATGTATGAACATGCTCGTCGATAAAGAACGTTAAAGTTTGGAACCTCTCCGTGTCTTTACGAATAGTTAGCCTAAATTTGCTAAAATCACGCTTAATCCTCTTCCTTATTCCATCCACAACTTATTAAATTCGTATAGTGACTTTCACATATACGATAAGACTGTCACTACTTAAGCCCAGCGCTAAATTTATAGGCGTTTCGGACATGACTCAAGGCTGAACGCCACCTTACATACTCGCAAATCACTCAGGATGATTTATGTATAATACATATTTATCGCCACCTTTATTAGCCTTATGATCAATCATTCTGTTGTATACGTGAAGGGTGTTGAAAAAAAAGGTACTGGAATATTTTCTTACATTGCATAAAGGCTTGATTCGATTCGTAGACTCTGGAAATGACATTTCTTAATGTAACTGCATTGCACTCAAATTTCTGGAAACAATGGGGAATCGTAATCTGGATGGGAGGACGGGTATGTCACTCAGGATGCGGGCTCGGTACCTCAGGTGCAGTTCGACTACAGTGCTTGAACTAGCGTATCTGCTCGTATCAACGTGACACGAGTCACACCATCAGTCCCAGACCTCAGCGACCGAAGTCCGAATGATTTTTGAGTATTCTTCACAACTGAAGACCTTAGTAAACCTTTAAGTGTCTTTCACTGAAAAGTATGCGGTGTTACGTTTCGCTGTCAGTAACTGGTGACTGAAGCTTTTGACAATACAGAAGTCTCAATGAAACATTATGTAGACTACCTTGAAATTGAAAGGAAGTTTTTCTAGAGGTAACCAATGAGAAGATACTCCAAGTGCAATGTCTTTGTATTTATAATCAAAAAGTGATAAATAATTATTGCCTCATAATGAAATAAAGCAATTAATAGTAACGAAAAAAGTCCATTCCATTTCATCAATAATTAATTTAAACAAATAAATTATAATTATTGATTAAAAATGTTTACTCCAAACGTTGAGTCTGTTATGTTAACACTCCAAATCAGTAAAATAAAAATTAAGCTTGCATAGTGTATATCAACACATTAAGATATTTTTCGTTTAACTAGATGTGACTGAAATTGAATAATAACGACGAAAAAATTTTGATTGGTGATTGAATGAGACGTCATATAGCTTGATAGCAATGTAACGGTCAAGTATAAGGACGTAGGCACACACTTGCACCGCAATGCATAGAAATCCTATATCAACTTTACCAAACTGTACTATACCAACTGTAAAAAGCACTCCACCAATGTGTGTTTTTTTATGTTTCTTGATGCTTCATATTTAATTCTGATTTGTATATCTTATAAAAGAAAGGCAATTTGACCTCGTCAGCCATGTTTGATCGCCTACAGAAATTTTCGAGACAGACCAAATCATTTAGCAGAGAAAGTACCAAAATAGCAACAGGAAATGCAATTTTGACTAAGATTATGACTTCATAAATTATACAACTAAGCCAATGTACTTCGCTTAGTGTGATTGGTTCAGGCCATAAAGTGATGCGGTAGTAAAACAAGATATCTGTGGTGTCCATGTTTGAATGCCACACTGAACAGCATATCAAAAGAAGCTGTGGCCGGCAGCCTGTGTCACAATGCGTTTTAAATTTATAATTCAGTGATGTTAATATTTTGACGTCACGTGACACTGCTGACAAATGAATTTCGTGAATGGAGTCATCTGGGTGCAACATTCAAACGGACATGTTGATTGAGGTTATTTTTTCACGCTATTGACGTGTGTCAACAGAGAACAAATACGCAGTATCAAATTCTGTTCTGAAATTTACCGACAACGCCACCATACGGTATAAAAAAAAAGGAGTGTTATAAAAGCGAAATTCCAACTCATATGTGAGGAGTTTACAAATTCAAATAATTATTTATTTAAAATGCCATACAAAACAACTAATCTGTTCACCAAAATTTTCAATATTATCTGTTTCCTTCGCAATTTAGTTACATTATATTTCTGGTTGCTTGTGTGTTCGTTCAGAATAAAATTATGTTGGATGGAGATGTTTTCGGAGTTAGATAAAACGTTACATACAAGTCCTTGGCATTCTTGAGAAAGGGTTACTACAATTACAAATAATTACTAACATCAGAGTCATAACCAATTTAATAGGAACACGTTGTTCAGTGCATAAATTTACATCGATGTCACAACTGTCAAATAAAAACGCAAGTAGGTTGGTGATAAAGTGCAAATTATTGCATTCGCTTTTTTTCCATTCAAAGAATCATTGCCTGTGATGGAAAGTGGCAAAGTTATCCGACGATAAGAATTAAATATAAGAGTTCTCTCACTACCACAGATTCTGGGAAGATTGAAACCTATGTGAAATGGTGCCTACACCACCAACTCATTCATTGTTAATTCCATTGAGTGGCTTAAATTTTTTATATCGCGTACAGTGCTAACATTTTACTTTTCTCCTTCTTCTTCTGACTTTACGCCTCGTTGACATCTAGGTCATTAGTGGTTGGAAGGGACTGGGAGCAAGAAACGCGGAACCCTTTTGAAGGAACCATCCCGTTATTCGCTGAGTGTGATTTGGAGAAATCATTTTAGAAATACTTTAAATTAGCCTATAGTATGGTAGATGAAACTAGGTAACCTGCCGCTATTAAAAAAAAAAATCTTCATTGGCTGATTTCGACTGAAATTGTGTAGTATTTTCTTCAACATGCATAGGAAAAAAATTAACAACTGAATAAAAGTTTTTTATTTATTGATAAAACACACAAGAAGTTGTCTGTTGTTCATAATTCACTATTTGAGCTCTACTTAATACGAAATGCATTTGCGTTCTTATTGGTTTTGATTTATTTTTCTATTAAGGAAACATTCACTTACAACACTTCGTTTTATGAATTTCAGCGCCACTAATACAGTTGCAGCGTTGGGCTGACATATTCTACGATTCTAAAACATATAAAGATGCAAACGGAAAAGTGTTAACTATTGAACCTCATTAAAATTTATTGATCTCTATTCACAGAAAAAAAATTGTAAGTTTCGTAAAACAATTTACAGTATATTGTTTTGCGATTATAACTTAAGTTATTTAATCAAATTTGTTCGACTTCGAGAGTTTTTCAGACTGTCTACGCAGTCCTCTGAAGTTATTTAAACTATTTCTGATGTAATGAATCTGCATTTGTGTATTTATTTGTATATCGGTTTTATAATCATACCATAGCTAATAATTACATTAAACCGAGATTCCGCATTTAGTTTACTCGTGTTACGTTTAGAGGGATTTCTCTAAATGATTTTCTATTTATGGTTCGAGGTTTACTAGTTTGCATTAAATTTGGCAGAAACGCATTTATGGTTAATATAAGTACTTGTTTCATAATTATTAGTTTGTATCACTGTGACTCTGAACCCAACAGTTTTGCATTTTGTATGTTCGAACACAAACGCTGTAATTTAAAATCTAAGTAGTGTAACATCATCATTCAATAACACATCATGCAGCTTAAAAACAGAACCACCAACATCTTGATAACAATTATGACAGCTAACATTGCCAAATATTGAACAAAATATCTAGCATCCTATTCTATAATGATCATACTGGTTCCACTCATCACGTTTCCATTGTTTGGTAGCCATAACGTTTTATGGGTGGTTTTCGACTGGTTATTTGAAAGTCTTTATCTCAAGTATTGTTCGGTGGCAGCCGAAAGTGTCTGCTGCATCTGCTCTTGTAATAAGGACAAATACGAACATCGATAGTCACAAGAGCTAACTAATCACATTTTGAACCTCATTCGCTTACAGTGATTGTATAAAACACCTGAAAACATTAACTGTTGGTTATTAATTATACTTCACAGTGTTGGAATAACAAACTTAATTACCAGTCGTTCATCCAGCTTATCACTTAACAGTCGTCATTAATAAATTAAGGAAAATTTTCGTTTGTTGCATATAATTTTATGGGTTTATTACTAAATTTTATTCCCTTACTTCAACTACAAATATGTATATGTTTTTCGGTAAATAACATTTATTTTAAGCGTTTAATCTTGCCCTGTTTATGGTGAACAGTAAACACGCTATGGATACTTCCGCAACCTTGTCGGGTATTATACATAACAATATGGAGAGTTTTGTGATATGACAATGTAAAAATAGACTCTGGTTGTAACAAAAAAATATATATATATATATATATATATAAATAAAAATAAAAATAAAAAAAAATAAAAATGAAGTAGAGTTATCGAACAGATTTACTCTCACTCTCGTGTCGCGAGCCATCTAAGAACATAATTTATCCCATGTGAAACTCCTGTGAAAGTTACGTTGATCAATGAAACAACGCCTGTTTGACGCATTACAAAAGATTTGTAAAGAAATTTGAGTCTCTTTTGTTTATTTCTATTACTATTAAGATTATTTCGTTTAATACCCCATGAATAAAAGGAAACAGGATAAAAGATAAATTTTAATAAAAAATCTTAATAAAAATATTAAACTCCTAATGTTTTAGAATATTTTCTGGTATGCAAGCACGTTTCACTTCATTTCTCAGGTTTACGCGGCCGTCATCTAGTAATCATTAACAAGTTTCACTTCTTTTTAATAACACAATCCAATAGAATTGTGTTATTGGAGTGAATAAATGTGAAATATCTAGGCATATTCTGACTGCAGAAATTTCTGATGTGGTGATATAGACTGGAATACCCATACTCGATTAAAACATGATGAACAAGATAATTTGTCTCTATGTATGTAAATAGTTAAGTGTGTATACACTTTTATATGTAAATAGCTAAATATGCAAATAGTTAAATATGTAAATCTAAATGGATGTGTCATGGCCGTATGGCTACTTAAATATGTGTATAGTCAAATATGTTAATAGTAAAAATGTAGATACTTAAATATATGCATGTAAATTTTAATGTTTGTAGTATGGCTACTTAAATATGTACATAGCTAAATATGTATGGCTGTATAGTTACTCACCGGGTGCCAATAAAAAAAGTCTGATGTAAAAGAAAATATCTCGAGGAATTATAATGCATAATTAACTATAGCCAGTTAAAAAACTCGAAATGCAGAATATAATTTGCTGTTGTAGTAAAGCCTGCATTCAATGAAGATCCGTTAAGAAGTATCCAGAAAGCCAAGGATACCTAAATGTCAATAAATATCTCTTCCATGTATTACGTGTATAGTAAGCCTGAAAACATCTTGTAAAAGAGCTGTCTGTCAAACATGTTGTACTTACTTACTGTGCAAGCCGCGCTGAAACTGCATTTACGAAACAGACTGGTGACACGATAGGAGAGACAGTAGCAGCATTCTGCTCTGTAACAATTGACCACTACCTACACGCCCTTCCCTCCCGTCCTTCGTCCGGGGAATTAATTTGCAACCCGCCCGGCGGGTGGGCACCCTCTGACGTCACAGCAGCGGCGTCGGGGTGCCTTCTCGATTCGTCTGATCAACTCCCGTAGTAACAGATAAGCTGTTGGAGAACTTATCAAATAACTTCGACATTATCTCGGTGACTTGCAGTTATTACAATGCAACTATTAACATTTTTCAGCAAATCTTACTAATGAAACTGTCACTTCAATCGCCACCTGACCACAAAACATTAGGTTTGAGTCAGGAATGAATTACATATTTACTTTTAAGTCAGAGATGTGAAACTGGTAGTGTCAAAAATAAATCAGAGTTGTGACCTTAATTGTATGTGGCGTTGATCACACAAAGGTGCAAACCAAGTAAAACTTAAGGTTTTTATCTTCAGTTTCTTCCTTACGGTTCATTAGAAGCAAGAGAGAATTCGTACTAGTAGTAGTAGTAGTAGTAGTAGTAGTAGTAGTGAACTGGAAACCATGAAAAAACGAAAATCTAGATGGCCGGACGAATTCGAATATAAGTTTTCCAGAACACCATGCATACGCTATCACTCACTCATCAGGCTGTTTTTATCTTCCATAGACTCGTGTCCTCCCTGTTTCATTATAATTCTATGGAGGGAAGATTTATCGGTATATCTTTCTCCCAACACTCTGCTCAGTGGTTTATATTCCTGACTACAGAATGTGCGGTCTCTGTTTCTAATTCTGCTCTCGGCAGAAATGTTTACTGTTATTACCTATTTTTGTTGTGAAAAATATGTTAGAACGATCCTTGGTTTAGATTACACGCTTACCTGATAGAATTACAAAGACGGTGCCAAAACTAGATTTATTTTTCATCTTGATTGGAATCTATTGAGCCAGTTTATCCCGTTCTCAACGTCGCCAGAAATGGATCGTAATACTACAATGAGGTTAAATGAAATTTATGTTACAGCACAGTAATACGTGAATATATATGTATGTGTTTTTTAAATCAAGTAATTTCTACCAAGTTTTAGTTTTTGTATCTCGGAAATGGCTTAAACGATTTGAATGAAATTTTCTATTTTGTTTTTTAAGTTTACCTAAATAGGTGTCTTCCATGTAAAAATGCAATTTTACAAAAGAATTATATTTAAAACAGAAGTGTAAACGCGCAAACTGTTCTTCTGGAAGGATAGAAACTTTTAAATTAATGTTAGTTTGCTAACCAAAACAATTAACTTTTGATTTCTATTATTTAGGAGGTTTATTTATTAACTCAATAAGTCGACATTTATTATTTAATTTGATAAAATATTAAAAACTGTGCTGGATCCCGCGGGATTGGCCAATCCCGCAACCCGCAAGTGCGGGATTGAAAACACTGCGGGATTGCAATACCCAAGTCTTTTGCGATTATTATTAAATATAAAGCTATACATAAACGATTGATAGTTTCACGAATCTGTGTAAATCTGACCAAATATAATACTAATTTATTCAACTCATACATGATAAAAAAAAATTAAAAAATACAAAAAAATGTCTTAACTATATTTTATTGAAGCGTGCGAAAATATTTTTTTGTTAAAACAACTGGAAAATTACAAATGTGAGCAAATTATAATTTAACCACAGAATGATTTAATACAAGTATCTTCAGTGTCTAAAACATATTAGCACACTTTCCACAACTGATTGCACGAACAGAATATATTTTCCACGAAAAAATATGAGTTACACATTTCAAGAAACGCTCAAATTGTTAACATTATCAACATTATGGTCAACCGTGATAAATATTTGAATGAAATCTGTTTGGCAACACTAAATTCTAAGGTATAAAGTTTTGCAGTAATATAACAAGAAAAAATGTTCAATTTGCGTTTTCTTTTATCGGAAATTCAATGAGATTGTGTTAAACTCTTTTAACCAGAAATTTTCTCTGGTGATCATGAAGAAAACGGAATTAGGTAGGAGAAGATATTTACGAACCCCTTCATGCCCGACTAGTGAATACACAGAACGCCGCTACTTGTTCTGCAATTTTTGTTACAATGGTCATTGAAACGAATAATATTTTGCTTGAAGCTTAGTTCGGTGTAATGCGAAAATTTAAACATACATCAATTCATTTAAAGTTACCTTTAAAAAAGTTTAATAGTATTCTAAAAATTTCCTACAGTGAAAATACTTGATTAAAGTTTTCGAGATAACTTTCGGAATTGCGAATGGTGCAATTGTGCCCAATTTTCTTGAAATTCTCTTATAATTTGATCTGTAATCTTTAGATTAGAAGCCGGAATATCGACCTGGTTATCTTAACATAACTGATGCCACAAATTTTCCCTTAGTGTTTTAAACACGTACATAATTGTTAATTTTCAACGGTTTCTTACTTCTGAGATACTAAGAAAGACTTTTAGGTCGGAGTCCAACTGACAGCCTGTTGTTCTAGGGTGATCTGAAATTTTTTGGGTTAGAGTCTATACCCTGAAAGTATCGGCCTAAAATGAAACTTTAAATTTCATGACGAATTGTAAAGATACTCTACCTATATAAGGTTAAATGGGAGTTGTTTATAATCTCCTTTAAGTTAGTTTATACTCACACTGTAGAATAACCGTCACCACAACTTATTTTTGCTTCTAGGGCAATTTAACATTAGTTCACACAAATTATGTTCGAGACAACATCAATTTTTCCAGTGGGACTTGGTTAGAAGATGACTCTCACATCCGTGATAAATACACTGCTATTCTCTGATCCTAAGCAGAGGACGATATTCTGCGTGAAATGAGCAGACCAGCGTGTCTCCCGTCAATAATCCGGACCGCAGTTTATAACGCTGTTCTGGGAGGATATGGCTCTTTGTTGTGGCCTGGAATTCGGTCGTGGAACGAACCGAGCAGGCGCCGTAGGCAGATTAAATATGTACTGGCGCCAGCGGACACAAAGGCCTACAAAATCCTACGTGTGCTGCGGGTGGTTCAAACACTTCTCGGCCACTGGTGGTGATAATGCCGATGAGATACGTGAAGAAGAATTTCATAGAAAATCGGTGCTAATCATTCTCAGCAAAAGAAAAAAAAAGTTTATTACAGTATATGAACTTATTTATTAGTTCAGGGCAAAATAAATTGATGTATTTCTGAAGGCTTTCTAGGCGCTTCATTCTGAAGATTATATTCAGTGTTCGCTGATGTTGTGGAAAGACGAACTATCGGCGGTGTTCTCTATCGTCATCATTAGATCCTGTGTGACCACTGCGACAGTCAGAAACGCAATGCTGATCTAATACGTCAACGCACGTATAGAGCAGGTTGGCAGATTGGAAGATCTAATTGTAGCCATGGACATTGAAAAACGGTTCAAAGAGCTTTCACTTTATATTGATAAGGAACTTCCAAATCAGAAAATGACGCACATAAAAATGGCTCCCTTAAAGGAAAAGATAGCCCAATGGGCACTGGCTCAGGCAATGCTAATCGGCAGAATGACACAACTGCAAATCGAAAATGAAAGGCTGCGAAAGGAAAATAATGTAGTGATCTCAAAACCTGGAAAAACATATGCCCAAGCGGCTTCTAGCACTACCGTACTCACAAAAACAAAGGCGCAGATTGAGAGTGCTCTAAAGAACCAGACGGGCACTGTATTTATTTCATCAAAAAACCAGAAAGGAGCAAGGGAGGTACAAAAGAAATTTACAGAACTTCTAGACCCTAAAAAAGATCAAATAAGAATCAAAAGCATGAGGACCACAGCAAAAATGTTAATTGTGGAAACGGAATCAAGTGAGGACACTAAAAAGATAATGGAAAATTCAAAACTACAAGAGGAACTTAAATGTGAGCCACCTAAGAAAAGGCGTCCGTTAATAATATTATATGATATACCGACTGGAATGAAAGAGGAGGAAATACGAGACTGTGTTTATTACCAAAATCTTGAGGGAACAGTCAGTAAAGCTGACTACGAGAAAGGATTCGTCTTAAAATTCAGAACTGGCCCTAAAGGAAAAGCCACTGTTCATCATGTGGCGGAAGTAGATCCACAGCTAAGAAAAATCATTATTGCCAAACAGCGGTTATATTTGGGCTTCCAGTCAATAGCCGTCAAAGACTTCCTAGTTGTACCTAAGTGCATTAAATGTTACGGTCTAGGACACATTAGCAAGCACTGCAACAAAGAAAAGTCCACATGCTCTCATTGTGGTGAAGAGGATCACAACAGATCTGAATGTGATAAAAAAGGACAACCTCCCATCTGCGTGCCTTGTATGAAGCGAGGGAAAAAAGTAAATTGTTCATCAAAGGACGACTGTCCCACATACCAGATGTTGCTTCAAAGAACCATAAATAAAATAGATTATGGACAATAAGACCTTAACAGATCTAGTTATCAACAAAATTCGAGATTCAAGCGATAACTCAGAGAGGATTTCTACATCTGGTATCAAAGGAAAAAAGCGCAAGCCTCCAAGTAGAAGACTAAGAGACATGCTGAGGGCATGGGAATACTGGAAAAAGAAAGGACTGAAAGAAGACATAAGGGTAGATGCTAGCACCCAGACCGATGGAATTGGGGATGCAATAACTAAACAACAATCGACCCAGAACATTAACACGAAAGCTAACACGAATGTATCACAAAAATGCAACCCTATAGAAATTTATAAAGAATGCGAAAAGGCAATGCGACTTGCAAGACTAGAGGAAATGTCACTACTTACAATAGCACTAAGGCACTTAATTAGGACGGGACACAGCAAAGGCAGGTCCATAACATTTCCAGTTCCGGAAGCCATAGATAGGATACAATTAAAAGCAGCAAATCTTCCCACAAGTCCAGTTCATCTTATGGAGATCGTTTTAGAAGTGTTCGACAGAAGAGGAGAAGAATTTGACCTTGAAGATTTGTACAGACAACTAGTGATAACACATGGCCGCATTGCTATTGATTATAGGCAACAATGGCCTATGAGTCACATACATACACACCACCCATGAACAAATACGGAGTCAATGTAGCACAACTTAATGGAAGGCGCACTGAGGCCGTGTTATTAGAAGTAAGAAGATTAGCAGAAGAAATGAATTTCGACGTACTGTGCCTTCAAGAACCATACACTAGTGCAGGGAGGGTACCACATATGCCTGTAACATCACAAATAGTATGTGAAGGTGAACATCCAATGGCTGCTATAATTGTACTTAACAGGAACTATACAGTCACGAAAATTGCCCAGTTATGTAATGAGAACGTTACCTGCGTTGAAATAACAACACATAATGAAAGAATTGTGATTGCTAGTCTGTACTTTCAATATAGTGACGAAATAGATGGATACCTTGAAAAAATGAGGGAAATCGAAGAAGCAATGGGAAACAGACCAGTAGTGTACACAATGGATGCCAATGCTAAATCTCCACTCTGGCATAGTAAGATCAGGGATGAGCGTGGAATATCGTTAGAGCAGACTATTTTCGAACTGAATCTGGAAGTTATGAATAAACCCTTCAATCCCTACACATTCCAAAATAGAGCTGGTGCAGCAACAAACATAGATGTAACTTTAGCAAATGGGAAAGCATTCAGATTAGTCCAAAACTGGAAAGTTGGGCAAAATCTAACAACATCAGACCATAACGTCATCTATTTCTCCATATCTAATGCCCAGGAGCAAGATATGATAGACGAATGTTGGTCATATTCCTATAAAACAGACTGGAACCTATTAAGAAGATCATTTGAACTACCAGCACTGCCAGAAATGTCAGATAATGTTGACCTAAAGGCGATAGAACTGACGAATGCGATACAACATGCCATGAAGGTATCAATAGTGCAAAAGAGAAAGCTCAATGATAAAAGATGTATTCTGTGGAACGATACGCTTCAGAGGTTAAGGACAAAAGTAAGGAGAACTCGAAGGCACTACCACCATGCTAAAACTGCCGTAGCTGGACACTGGATCAGTACAGGTCAGCGAAAGCTGAGTACCATCAGAAACTTCAGGATGTTAGACTAACAAGCTGGGAGACATACATTAGCAAAAACTTGTTATTAAACCCATGGGGACTTCCGTACAAGCTAGCTGCGCAGAAGATAAAATCACCTACTATTTTTTCTACGCTCAGGAAAGGAGATGGAAGTATGACAAGCAGTTGGCAGGAATCGGCGGAACTTCTCCTGAAAACGCTCTTGCCGGACGACCAGCAGGAGTCCGATTCAGAGGAACACAAACTCATGCGGCAACTAATGAATAACGAATATGAAAACGACATGTTGGTTCTACCATTCGCTCAAGAGGAAGTAAGTATCGCAATAAGCGCGCTGAAGAGAAATAAAGCACCAGGACCTGATGGGATAACAGCAGAAGTCTTGCAAGCCTTAAGTCAGCAAATAGTTCCTTACCTTACCGAATTGCTGAACGCCTGCCTGCTGCAGGGAAGGATACCTCATAGTTGGAAAACATCAAGCATAAAAATTATAAGGAAAGGAGAAGATAAGGACCCTACACTACCAAAGTCTTACAGACCAATTTGCCTGCTAAATACACTTGGGAAAATTCAAGAAAAATTATTATGTAAAAGAATTAAAGAATTCAGATTATTGAAAAGTATGAATCAGCAGCAGTTCGGCTTCCGGAAAGGCAGGTCAACAGAGGATGCGATAAATGAAGTTCAGAGGATAGTCAACTCGACAAACAAAAAATATGTCATTGGCATATGTATCGACATTTGCGGCGCCTTTGATAACTTATGGTGGCCTAGTATGTTCGCCCGACTAAGGGAGTTAGGATGTCCACGAGTGTTGTATGAGAGCTTCAAAGACTACTGTCGCGGAAGAACTGCAACACTTCAGAGCTCTGGTCAGAAACTGACAAAGCATCTCACAAAAGGATGTCCACAAGGTTCAGTATGTGGCCCAGAATTCTGGGATATTGCTCTGGAACCTGTCCTTAACAGACTCATGGGTCTGGCAGAGCTTGAAGGAATCGTTGCTTTCGCAGATGATATCTTGCTGCTGGTTGGAGGAAATAATAGAAGAGAGATCGAGACAAACACCAAAGAAATAATGAAAGTAATGGAATGCTGGTGTAAACAAGTTAAGCTCCAGCTAGCACCAACAAAAACCCAATACATTTTGATGAAAGGAACACTGAAACGCAACCCCACTGTGAAGCTTGGAGAAAATTCCATTAAAAGACGCAAAACAGTAAGATACTTAGGAGTTGTTCTGGATGAACATAGGAATTTCAAAGATCACATTGACTATATATGCCAAAGAACGACTGCAGCAATGAACAAAATAATTAGCATTGGGCAAAGAAGATTTCTAATCCCACTGCCGACTATAAGGCTGTATCATGGTGCCATTACCACAGCTATTGCAAGTTATGGAGCGAGCACATGGGCGCATAGGTTAAAATTGGTTAAACCTGCAAGGGATATCAGACGAATGCAACGAGGAATTCTCTTGCGTCTTACAGGCGCATTCGGAAGTACCCCAACTGATGCACTTACAGTCATTCTCGGAATATGTCCTTTAGATCTGGAAATAAGAAAAAGAGCAGCATGTTACTGGCTACGAAAAGGAAACTTAGACAAGATAACAGTAATCCTGGGTCAAGTGGCAACCAAGAAGATAGACATCAAAAATTGTATTTTGAATGAATGGCAACAGCAGTGGAACAATTCGGAAACAGGAAGGAGAGTATTTGAAATTCTTCCTGACATCAGAGAGAGGATACGTATGAAGCACTTCAATCCATCCCGAGGGTTAATACATTTCCTCACCGGTCATGGACCGTATGAAACATATCTTCATAGGATCAATAGGACAGAGAATGATCTATGTGCGTGCGGATCTCCAGGAACACCTGAACATAAACTGTTTGAATGTGCTCTAGTTGATGATCAAATCAAACAGTACAGAATGAAGCTCATGGGGAAAACTGTCAAGGAAATTATGAAAGACAACCTCCTCCTGAATGAACTCGACAAGCTGGCAGATGCTGTGTCAGATGCAGCCAGGGAGCGGTATCGGCTTCAGCATAGCCAGCAACCTGCCGGAACACAACAAGCCTTTTAAGGAAAGAGACAAGATACTTTAAACGGACGAGACACAAACAACTAAGTGGGACGCTGATGCCGGAAGTGTGGCTTCTGGAATTTACCGAAGCTTATTTCTTCAATGGATGCCAGCGTTAAACGAACTTTTGAAAACTCAAGATGTTCAGTTACTTAGTATTAGTGGGTAATATTTTTTACTAACAGGTTGATAAATTACAGTGTGTAGTAATAATAGTTAATTGTTTGTACCATTTTCGTAGTATATAGGATTTGTGTTAATTTTACAAAATTTTTGTTTATTATAAATTTCAATACAGTATTAAGAAATAACGGTTCGTTGTAGACTCTAGATAACGAACCATCTGAATGTACAGTTAAATAAATAAATAAATAAATAAATAGAGCAGGTAAGTTAAAATAAAATAAATAGAAAAAAATATTTAATTCACTGCCTCAAAGGATTAATAGGAACAGGAGTAATAGGAACCAAACTACTGTTCATAGCCTTATCTACTTTTTCACTATTAATCTATACAGTTTATAGCTGGTATTGGGCTCACTATTGTGCACTTTTTGGGGAAACCTGGCTATGATCACAGTTTCGACCTTTATTGGTGAAACCCTATTTTATTTTTATTTCGTTGGTTGGTACTCAGCATGTCATTCTCGTTGTTATTTCCAACATGACACTTTAGGCACTGTTTCTCGGCTGCCGGCAGGTGGATGATTGTAAGGAGCGCGGTACGTTGATTAACATCTTTCAATAGTTTGGTTCTTTTTCGACTTCCGTGATGTCGAAGTACGTGAAGGCTCGGACCGGTTGGAGACGTTATTGATGATTTTTTGGTAGTTCCTGGGAGTCTTGTTGTCCTAACTGGGAAGATAGCGGCTCTTCTGGAACCATCCCAGCTTGCTGTGATCAGCGCCACGCTGGACATCCTCTATAGCAGGCTGCGTGATTGCACCCACAGTTTGCGCAGCTTGTGTTCGCACAATTTTTTACGCTGTGACTTGAGCATCTTGTACCTCCCCCTCCTCTCTGATACTCTCCGTCGATCACGCTGACAGTCGCTCACTATCACATCCGTCACGAAGACCGCGGAGAACGGTTCACTATCACATTCGCTGAGGAAGTCTCTCTACGGTATTCCCCCTCCCCCTCCCTCCCCTGGTGACAAACAGCTAACTACGACGAAATGTATTCCAGTGAGAGTGACTAATGTGAGGTTAGTATATAGTTCTTCTCTTGGTAGTTACGCGTGGGTCAGACGTTTATTACTGAGGTGGGCAACATATCAGACTACGCTAGTGTTATCTGCAACAATTTCTTCTTTGACTGAAAATACTTCGTTCGTCCACAACTAACTTACTACAGTAATTTGAAAGATCGAGTAATGAATCAGGTTCGGAAGCACTGCTCCATTTAACAAATCCATGGAAGTTTATTGAAATTTAAAACTTCACAAAGGAATAAGGAATGTATATAAAGCGTGGAATATGGCGTTTAATTTTCTGTTTTAGAACCTTAAGACTTCTTGACAGACAGCAGAATTACATTCACTCATGAAATGCGATGTACCTTGCCATATTTATTTATGGTGGTCAGTGCTTCTTTTTTTTTTTTACAAAAAAAAAAATATTTTTTTTAAATGCATAGAAAAACAATTAAAAATTACAGTACCTTTGAGCATGAAGAAGATATACAAATAATAATAAAATTAATCCGTATACCACAAAAATATTTACAAGAATTTCCAATTCTATGGTAAAATTAATATAACTTCTAATGAATATTTTAATGTCAGTTGAATATCGTCATTCAACAAACATTGCCTCCAGTAATTTCCAGTGACTTCGCATCTATTTGCAATTTTTATCTTCACAGAAGAATCATTCAGTGAAGAACGAAGTTTCTCGTGAACAAATTCCGGACTTAGTTCAATTACATTTACATGTTACATTTTAACACTTTTCTGTTATCAATAATGGTTAGTACAGTGGATATTAATATTCATATTGCAGACAAAATAAAAAATAATGATATTCCGTCACTAGTTGTTTAGGTCGTATTCATCCATAGTTTTAAGCTAAAAGTTTTTAATTTTAAGTGAGGTCAATGGATGAAAAATTCTCGTCAGTGTAGTGTTTTTCATCATAATACGTAGGTTGCCAGTAGATTTAGACATGCTGACTGGGTCGTTTTAATCAACAGGTGTAAAAGATTTCCATGCAACTCATTGTCATAATACTGCAGATAAATTTATATTTTGAAAGAAGGGAAAAGAACGAAAATCCTTGAAATGCTATTAAAGAATACGGAGAAGCCGAAGAGAGCCATATCCTCAACGTTTTCACGATCGTAATGTGGCTTTAAACTTTAGCTATTTTCGGTGAAAGCTAATTAAGATGCGTGAGATACAGTATACGATGTCTCATTCTTTGTAATAGCCGAATTATTCGTTGCTTTCCTTCCTACTCTTCCTTCCTTACTCTACAATCTACTTCGAATGGTGAGTATTACTCATGATATCTTGAACGCTCTTTTATTTTCTCATACATTTTTTGCTTATTCATGCAAGAAGGTTTTTTTCAGATTCATCTATCAGGTTTCTAGTGCTTGATAAAATAGCATAAAATCTAATCTGAGATACTGAAGTTTTATCTGAAGTATAGTAGATTGCCTGCATGAAGTGTCTTCGCAGCTGAAGTGTCTATTTTGCCAAAACGATTTTATTTTCCAACATCAGTGACCTCTTTGATCAGATCAATGCGTGGGACGTTTACAGCCGTAGTTGAGAAGGGTCCACATCTTACCCAACAATACGAAAGCACAACGCCCGTACCTCGTTGTGCGTCGAGGAATGCTAATCCACTTTCTGCACGAGGCACCAAGAACGTTTCTGACAGAAAAACCCACTTATGGTACACCTGCTGTTTTCATGTGACTGGGAAATTTTTGAGCTCCTCGCTCCATTTGCTGCCCGTGCAAAATTGCATACTTACGTAGGTAAACGAAAATTTAGTTACAAAAACATAAATGCTACAGGCAGTTACAAAATTAATTCTCTTTGAACATTCTGAGCCACCACAATCCCTATCTTCTAAATAATTAAATTAAACTGAAGTTACAAACCGTACGCGGTTAAAAAAGACATGGATTTAACAGAACTGCTGATCATCGCCACCGGAATAACATCAGAAGAAACTTTCATTTCCGCTTCTTATTTGCGTATTTGTATAAAATTCAATTGAAATTAATCTGAAAACTATATAAGAATCAATACTTAACATCGCCACATTTTAACATATTTATTAAGAAAATAAAAATTAAATACATGTAGTCTTGCGACCTAGTGACCGAGTTGCGATTTCCCACACATTACTCCTGTGTCGTGGCTGGACAGGCAGTTTACATACTGAATCACGGAATTGAGGAAATGAAAATTAGATGATGTGTACCTACACCAACTACTATATCCAGTATCCGACTCGAAACCTTGCCGCTGGATAAAATTTCCTGCTCCGTTGCTTCCCGGCATACAGAGCCACACTATCGGCCTCCACGAACAGCTCCTTGTGGCGGAGCTGTGAGAAACGCCGAGAAGGTTCTAATCAGGGCCGTTAATTATCTCTCATTAGCGATAAGACGCAGGTGTAGCGCAAGGCAAATGAGCGGCGCTACAGCCAGCCACCACCCACATTACGCACGCCCTCCAGCGTAATGACCGCAGCCGCCTTCACTCCACTTGTTTCTCACACTTCACTCGTCTCTACCGCATTCACTGAGAGAAGCGGAGGAAACGGCCACACGGATGTCATAAACGCGCAGTGGTCCAACGCCGTGGTAACGGCTTTTCTTTTTCTGTATTGAACTCAATAACTGGATAGCTAACAGAGGCTGTTCAAGATGATTTTATACTCTGCTCCCCACTTTCAGGGGTCTGGTAGCCCAACGGTTAAGACCCTTGGCATTAAAATTCAGGGTTATGGGTTAAAGTCCCTGACGACCAAGAATGTAATCTGTTTTAACATAGGAGATAAGCATCGACGTTCCGTAGTTGAGATTCTGTCAGGATCGTAATGGATATATAGGTTTATTTAACGGAAATTAGAATATTTTATTGGAATTCATTTCAGTAGCGAGCAGGCCAGTCTTCGCACGCGCCGAGCTGAGCGCAGTATTGTTTGTTAGGACTGTGCTGAGACGCTGACTCGATCGATATTACTGGTTGGAACTGACTCTCTGACGTCAATAAAGTTCACCTTCGAGGTAGCAACAAATTATTAGCTCTCACTCTGCGGGCAGTCATCGACGAGTAGATAGCTCATTTTCCGCGGGTAGCTTCCATCAGACAGTATGGGTTTCTAATAGTAAAAGCGACGCTCTTCGCTCAAGTCTGTTCACCATGTAGGACCTGCAAGATAATGGGGGCGGCATACCATCAGCCATTTAGCTTCCCATCCAATAATACAACAATCCATTAGTCTACGAGTTATTACTCAGTCAGATGCAATTAGCATCTTAGATAGGCGCTGTAGGGAGGATCCTCGCAGTCATGTTATCGGCTGTTATGTTCACGGCTTTCAATGACATTAAATGGGACCTCATAACCGCTAGATGCCTGTTATCATTCATAATAGTATAGAATCTCAGCTGGTCATCTAACACGTACCAGCCTTCCCCTATCCTGGTTGCCGAACCTACTAATCGGCTGGTGTCGTATTATTCCTGACAAATTACATCTTATTAATTAGCCCACAAGACGCAAGAGCTCAAGATCATCAAGATAGAAGAGACTTCTACAGCTGCAAGAACGCCACAAGGTTAGTTAAACTCTCCTCTAGAGTCCCACCACAGTTAAAGTCCACAACGAACCCAAATCTATCCCTCGGCTACCCTGTCAGTCAGATAGGGCTCTTACAATTCTATGTTGAATTTTAAGTCCATCCACGAAAACACCTGAATATGTGGCAAATAATAGGTACAACACGAATATACATATTTTTTTATATTAACAATCAATATAATTATTTGAAAATGTTGTAGGTTTTAAAAATATTTATAAAAGATTTTGTTGTTTTCGCAGCTGTCGTAATAATAATATATAAAATGGCTTACGGGTTAACGCTTCGTTGAAATACTCCTTCTTCGTTTACCCAACGTTTCGACCAAGGCTTAGGTCTTCTTCAGGGGCCATCTTCCGAATCTGCTACAGACTTGTATCTGCTGGAGACTGGCGTGGTTAGTTGATTATGTATATGTAGTTTCGATTGTCTCACAATATCGATCATCCAGATATTAAATCATAAACAGCATCTCTCGATAATCGATATTGTGAAACAATCCACAGTACAAGTACGTAAACAACTAACGACGCCAGTCTCCAGCACATACAAGTCTGTAGCAGATTCGGAAGACGGCCTCTGAAGAAGACCTAAACCTTGGTGGAAACGTTGGGTAAAAGAAGGAGTATTTCAACTCAGCGTTAACCCGTAGGCCATTTTATACAGTATTTAAAAAAATATTTGTTTATTCATCTTGGTGCCTATTATTTTCTGTCATATGTCGTATTATAAGACATGACAAATTTACATGTAACATGGAAAAGAGACGTGACTGACAATTTTGAAAACAGATTAAACATCATGATAAGATTCAGAACCTAGAATGGGATTCGTATGGCTTATAATGACCTTGTTAGTCGTAGTCAGCTATTTCTTTTAGTTTTTGGGGTTTTACATCTCGTGAACGTCGAGGACATGAAACCGGGAAAGGACTGGGGCGAGGAATGGGAAGCAATTTGCTTGGCTTTTTGACGGAACCATCCCGAAGCCTGTACGTTACCGTAACTATTTCAATATCTGCATTGATTTACCTTTTTCCGTGGCTTTGTCATAATCGTTACACAAAATGATCAGGAAAGCAGGGATTATTACATTCTAATACAAAACTGGTGTGTTAGAGATTTTTCCAACAGATATATATGATTAGGCATGAATTTTTTCTTGTATTGGGCACTCCAAACTATGATGATTCGTTTTTTGGTATACAAAAATGACTAGATTATTCGCTTTGGAACGAAATTTGGCCGCCTTTATAGAATTTTAAAGTTTTTCACGCTATAACGGTTTTATAAAATAATTTCACATCCTAAATTTGTAAATAGAGTTGTTATGCACTTGAGGACATTCATACTTTACTTTCTAGCAGTATAACGTACTTAATATAACAGGCTCTTATACCCATATTTTCCACAGCCATGTTCAGCATAAATCAGAAAAATCACGATTAATTTATGGAAAGACAGTTAATTTTCAGCAATGCACAGCTTTTTAGACACCTTTCCACTCACAACCTGTTTGCCGGCGCAAACGCGACTAAAATCATCTGTTAAACAAGATGACGAACAAGAAAGTCAAAGTGACAGTGGCAGATAAAATGACTGCGTTTCGTTCAGAAATTTTGCGTTTTACGATGTATGTTTCATAAAAAAAAATTCATATTTAGTCAATCCCGAAAATTCCGAGATTGATGAGTTTAATCCCGGGATCGAATCCTCTAGTCATGTGGTTATAAATGTCGCTTCAGTGTTTCCAGGTGATCATCCAGTAGGAAGCCTTTTTGTGGTTTCATTCTTCTCATGCGACCCTCAATCCACCTTACCATAATGGTGAGATCGGGAATGTTCATATGATCAACGGATGAAACTACAATTAGATCTCAACAGATTCACCACTTTTATAATTACAGCTCCGGAGTTGGATCACGATGCTATAATAATTTCTGCATATCACAAGTTTCAGGAACATACGGCTCCTCCCAGTAAAAACAGTGTCACGCCAACGTGTATGGCGGGTAACTGATAAGACTTTCTCAAGTAGCGGCATCCGCTCGAGATTGATGTCTGCGCTTCGAGATAAAGCAGATTAGGCACGCCTCGTTGACAGCAGGGAGGTACACATTAGGCTTATAGCTGTGAGGTCAGTGAGTCAAATCTTGCTATCGAAACTATTCATGCTTGACTCCAACTTGAGTTTGTTTACATGAGAAAGCATGGTGAATTTTGATCCTCACACTCGCACCATGAGACACGTCATGTGGGCAATGTGAGCGAGTCGTAATTATTGATTTTAACAACGCACCCGCTACGTAGAAATTACGCTTAAAGGGAAGCGGAAACTTCGTTCCAAATGGTGAAGCGAACGCAGAAGTCTTGTTATTTGGTGCTTGGTGGAGAACGATCTGGATAAGCAGTTGCTGAAGCGGATTTGACTTGAGTCCAGTTGTTCGAGTCAGCAAGTCTCCGGGTGAGTCTCCAGAGAGAGAGAGACATACATATATGTTGTGTGAATCTATTAGTGGGAGGTATATCTTGGGTTACATGATCCGATGAACTGTGGTGCTTGTATGAGATCATGTAGCGCAACGCCCTCTTCATCTCATATAGCAAATACCAACTCGTGCTGTGTATGGCTGGTGAAGGAGACGGTATTGAAGTCCTACAAAAGGAGACTGTGGCTATTAGGGAATATTAGCGATAAATTTGTATGCTCAAACATGGCAAACCGTCATGTTATCATCCTGAGAGAAGGTTGCTCCAGAAGCTAGTCATTGAATTAAAAACACAGCATTGAATCAAATTTTGTGAAATCGTTATAAGGTGTTTGTAATTTGCAGATTCTGTAATAAATAAAACAATTACTGTCTTTCTGGTGTAAAGTTGGTATTTAAGGGGATTCTACGATAACCGTGGAACCACAATTTGATGATGGATTCTTATGTAACTCGACGAAAAAAATTGAAAGAAAAGAATAAATTTTTGTGATATCTCGTTTAGTTCATGAGATATTGTATCTGAAAATTGACGTGGTTAGGTTGAAATGCGGCCTGAACCAGAAGAAACATTTCGCCATAGCAAAATTTAATGATGGATTCGTTTATAACTCGACGAGAAAAATTGAAAATGGAGAATAAATATTTTTGATATCTCGCTTAATTCTCGAGATATTGTATCTCAAAAGTGAGGAGGTAAGAGTGAGATCCGGTCTGGACCAGAAATTATTTTTTTCTCTAAAACCACTCTATCTAAATGCACTATAGGTGTTTTATTTTCTTCCAAGTGCTTGTTGCTAGATTGAAATACGGCATGACCAGAAGAAACGTCACCAAAAGCGCAAAGAACTATACCTATAACTGATTTTTAACATGTTGTATCACGAAAACCAAGCGAGATATCAAAAAAAAATATATTATTATTTATTTTCGATTTGTTTCGTCGAGTTCTACAATAATTTATCATCAGATTGTGGTGCTACGGTAATGATATATTTAATGTGCAATATGAAACAACGGGGTTCCCACACAATATGTTAATCAGTAAAAATTAATTAATAATTGATCATGATTCCCAATCGGTTGCCACATATAATAAACATGCTACTACAATTCGGCAGAGATAATTCTATACTTGATTGTTTGATCTGTCTACTATATGTTAACACAGGCACGGATTCAAATCGTTCTTGCCTCGCATTGGGGAGGACAGGGGTTCGAATCCCCGTCCGGACATCCAGATTTGGGTTTTCCATGGTTTCCCCAAATCACTCCTGGCGAGTGCCGGGATGCTTCCTTCAAAAAGACCATGGTCGAATTCCTTCCCGTTCATCATGCTCAGTCCCATCCCGCATCTAATGAAACGTCTAAGAGCCACAATGGCAATTCCCCCAAAAATACTTAAACAAGTATAAAAATACGGCACTGCTAAATTGATAACAGCTCTTGGGAAGAGGACTTTTATTTGACGGCTGACTGGTGGCCATTTAGCGCATTAACTCGTCTCTGTCCACCCCAGGGGCGCTGCGGTCAGAAGAGCAAGGAAAATAAAGTTGCGAGTGGTGTTGTCCCATGTGGCCACTCGTGTCTGTAGAGAGAAGGTACGTGACGGCCTCTACAGTGGAGAGCGCCACTCACTTCACCGCATCCACTTTTAGCCACTTTGTTGTTTTCAAAACAGTCACAGGCCTTTGGTCCCGTGGTCAGTCTGCCGACCTCAAAGTGTCAGGGAGCCAACACTGCCGCGCGCTGTATAACATTACACAGAGTTAATCTGTCACTCAACGCGGTGGACAGCTGTCACTAGCGGCATTTTCATTTGCCTTTTAATTACGGATTCACTAGATTTAAGCAGCGGAAAAAGTTGTGTAAATATCTGTTTCATAGGCGATCTGAAAACTGAAAATTGAATCTCTTAATTCCAGGTTGCTTGATTATTCCGATAAAACATAAAATTTTAGAAAAATCGTATGATCTCCACTCTCTAATTGAATAGATGCGGTCAGAACATTTCTTTAATATTTTTTACACTATAATCACAAATCCTATGTACAATTTTTTTAATTTTTTTTAATGGCTTTCGGCAACTAAGCCATTTAGCCAGCTCAATGTGCTTATGATATCTCATCCAGTGATTCAGTTTTCTCCAGTACGTTATGATTCCTAAGTATAGACACCACAGGACGGACAGGACATTCACACAGACACACAACACTTAAACATCCATGCCCGCGGCCGGATTCCAACCGGCGACCTTCGGCACGTGGAGCTAGTGCTCTAGCCCCTACGCTACCGAGGCCTGCATTTCATATTTAACCAAAAACGATAAATGATGTATCGTTTCAAATATTAAGTTCTCAACTCTGATGACATCATTAACTAAGAAATGAATTTTTCGAAATTAAATCCGTAAAGGTTCAAAATTATGAACAATGGAGGTCACCGCTGTACTGTAATTCCGAGACATACTGCTAGGCGTCGCTGGTATCGATGAGGAGAGATCATATACCACTAGATAGCAACACGACATATCACAAAGATAAGGATAAACTGTGTGTGTGTTTTTAGCGTAAAGAGATTTTTGGGTATTCTTGTTTCTGGTAGGAAAACACGATTTCTAATTGTTTTGTAAAACGTTTTAAGCGATTTACAGAATTTTGGCTTGGTTTCCTAGTGTAATAAAAACCCAGTTGGTTCAGATGTACGTCACACATTACGCTGTCCGCCTTGTTTTGGCTGCTGGAGATGTTTTCGGTCTTTGTCTAATGAAGTCGCTTTTACAACATGGTTAAAAGGAAGATTATCTATTTATATTTGTGTACTGGCTTGTTATGATTTACCTTTAAATTAAAATTAAAACCAACCATAAAATGGTATGTATTTCGTTTGAATTTAGACGTTAATTATTAAGATACTTTGTCGTCATCGGATGCTTTCGTCATATTATCCATAAGTGGAACTGTTATACCAAGCTAATATTGAAGGTCAGATGTTTGTCTTTGAGTAATATATCACACGGTGTGTAATAATTTAAAATAATATAATTTTTTTGGTTATAATGAAAAACTAGGATGTTTATTAAATAATCAAAGAAAGTCTAAACGAAACCAATGTTACCACAAAATACAACGAAATATGTCCTAAACTATATCAATAAATATGAAATAAATTGTTATTTTTGTTAATGATAATGATATGTAAAGAAATAAAATAAGAAAACAGTTAATAAGTTTTTAATTATAATTTTGTCAGTAGTTTTTCCATTACAATTAAAATATCTGCAATTTTTTTACTTTGAATTGGGTATCACGCCAGAACACAGTAACCGTAATAATTTTAAGAAGATAGTAGGGTTTTGAAGAAAATGTTGAGAATTAATAATAAAAAATAATGTAAAAGGAAAGCTGGTAAATTTTCAAAAATTTTCACACCTCCTTTGTAAGGTTGAACGTGGGTAATTTTAAGCAGGAGGTGTATAGTAATTTGTTGAAATGACTTGCAAGACAACAGTATATGCAAAATATATATATATATATATATAAACACGACATTTATTTTGCATTTGATAATTTTGAAATTATTAATAGATTTAAGGAATAACATTACCATAATATTGCTTATAACATATTGTCTTCATAAGGGACACTGTTTTAATGACCCGCTGAAAGGTTTCTTCCTGTTCAGCAAACTTTATAATCCTAATGCGTATAGGGAACTACAAACTCAGAACCACGGAAGTTATTTTTATGAAATTTGGTTGTGGAATGGACATACCAGAGCCAGACAAGGTTTCCCAGATTTGACAAGTATAATCACTTCAATCATAATCTGATGTAGATTTTTTGTTCTCCTGTGGTTAGAGTTGGGTTAAGGTCATTTAAAAATGGGGGACGAAACTGTGACTCTGACTGGGGGAGGGGGGGAAGGGAATCCTTTGATCAACAGTCTGAATCTGAACTGATCACTTATTCACCGCATGAAAAAGTCGGTCAGAAAGTAATGTATGTTGTTTTAAACCCAAGACCTGTAGTTGCCCTCAAATGCAGCATAGAATTGGGAATTTAAACCCGTAGAGTAATTATATAAGTAAGTGTCAGTGAAGGAAAATCTGGAAGTGTTTGTGACAGAAATAGGAATATAACATTAGAAACAATTTTTTTTTTTGTCGTACTGTCTGTTCAAATCAAAGGACTCTACATACTGAGTATTAAAAAGTATTGGGCCAAAAACTGTTTAATTTTTAAAATTTATGGTTCCTAGTAAATCATTAGTTCTCACAACGATTGGTCCTAATATTTAAAAATAGAAAGTTTTTTAGATTATTTAAATTGGCCACTTCCAAATTGTTTTTTATTTAATGTCGTTTTTTAATGGTAAGTAAATCAAATTTTGAATGGTTGGATAAATGGTTTCAGTAAATAGCTCCTTCTAGAAACGAGGTGCGAAGGTAAAAATTGCTGCACGTTTTGATTAAATCTGTTACTGATTTGCCGAAAAACTTCTCACTATAACCTATACGTTAAATGTAATGACATACAAGTGAACGGATACAGAGACAGTTGCAAACGCACGGGCTCGACAGAATAAATACATCAAAATAGAATAGGACTAAGAAAAAATCTTATATTCAGATGGATAATTGTTGGCTTTACAAAAACGATAAAAAGTGTGGACAGTGAAAGAAATGACATGTGACACGATTAGATTAGATTACTAACAGTTCAAGAAAGTTACTTAATTCACAAAGCCATATCAAAGTAGTACAGCTATACAGAAATTAAAATCGCACTAAGTTCACTGACTCTGGCATAGTGAAATTATACCATTGTATTGATAATAAAATACCGCATTTGCATATTTACAACCACTGATGATGTAAACATCACAAGGGCACAACGTGTCTGGCTAATAAATAGAAAAAATACAGTTGTTAATATATAATGTTTAATATAAAATGCTTGTAACATATTTTCCTGACAATAGATAATATTTTATTTTGCTGTGACTAAAATATCAGTGCCCTGATACAACAACCAAAATTATTTCACAATTGAAATTCGAACCGAAATTTCATAGAACTAGTATCTCTGTTAGAACTGCGTAATATTTTTATTTTTTTGGTCATTAGAGGCGGGAAAGAACATGAGAAAAGGAGCGGGAAGGAATTTGGCAATGGCATTTCGAAGGAAGCATCCCGGTATTCACCTGGAGTGATTTTAGGAAATAATGGAAAATCCAAATCTGGATTCCTGTAGGTGGATTCGAACTCGCCTCCTCCCGAATGCGAGGCTAAAGCGTTACCGCTCACCCACCACTCTCGATGTCTGCGGAATAATTTCCTTCAACAGGAAAGGGAAGCATGAAGGACACAATCCATTGTCACCACCTAGTCTCATATACACGGAATATTATTTCTTTCAGCGTTTGTGGATTGAGGGTCGACTGAAATTAAATTCGTTCGTCAAATTGGTAGGTTAAACCGGGTGCAACTTAACTTTAGTGTGTTTCGTTCAGAATAAGTGACGGGTTCCGTCAAATGATTTAGAAATCTCCTTTAATTTATTTTTGTTTAAAACACTAATGAAACTTATCACACTTTGATTTATCTATTTATCGTTTTCGTTAAGAAGCACGAAGTAGAATGAGAAATTTAACAACCAAACGTTTAGCATAAAAATGGACAAAACATAACATAAACACTCACCAATGTTGTGAGGTTGTGTGGCCTTACATTCTAGATAATATGAGGCGCTTCAATGGACATGTCACACAGATTTCGATTTCCAATCATTCCGCGAATCTTTTTTTTTTTATTTTGCTTTTGTTTATGACTTTTCCTTTTCCTTTTACGTCTCGGCGACGTCGAAGTCATTGGAGGCGGGAAAGTACTAGGGGAAACGAACGGGAAGGTATTCTGCCATTGCCTTTAGAAGGAAAACCGAATTCTGGATAGGTAGCAGGGGATTCGAACCCGCGTCTTCTAGAATGCAGGGTCATAGCCTTACCACTCATTCTTCACGGCCATTCAATACGGACACTATAATTCCGACATAGAGGACATTTTCTTGCCTTCATTACCATTGCGACTCTGCTGAGGTTATCAACGCCTCTAAAACGAGTGGCATGCAAAATGTATCATTTATATCTCTTTCAACGCAATTAATGGGACAATCTGCAACGGGTGGTTGAGATTTAGATCATTCATATTCCTGCGAGAGAGCGATGCCTGTTCTTTGAATCAGGATTTTGTGACTTATAAACTCTTTTCTTAATCGGATGGCATCACATGTTTGATATACGACATACCTTACCAACAATGTGTGACCCCTTTGGCAGTAAGCAGCCTACCGGTGTATACACAACCTTGTCAACCAGTTCAACAACTTTGTCAGGAATATTTATCTGTTAGATGGCCATCTTCAGTTCAGATATACACCGTTGGGTCAAAGATACCTTTGACAGGTAGGGTAGGCTGTGCACTCTACTGCCCCGAGACACAACACGCTCAGAGGTTCCGCCTACCAGGTCACCTACCAATCTACTCGGCGGAAGCCATTGCCATCAATCAGGCTCTTATATACGCCAGAAGATTTTTACGGCGAAGTGTACTAATACTCACTGATTCACTTAGTGTTCTTCGCTCCTTGGCCATACCCCTTATACTCCAGCGAACTAATACACACAACATCAGCATAGTTAAACAGACTGTAGAACTTAATCAACGCGGTTGCACTGTTAATTATATATGGATACCCGCGCACTCTGGAATTAGGCATAACCAGTACGTAGATATGTTAGCCAAGGAGGCATGTAGCTCGGGCCGAAGCTTAATAACACCCAGCAATACAACTGATTATCATGCAACAATGGTCAGCAATGCATACCACCAATGGACGAGGAGCTGGAATGAATCTAAACAATACAGAGGCCGACAGTACGCTCTAGTTCAGACCTACCCTCCACGAAAACCTTGGTTTTCAAGATGGAATACTCAACGACGGTACATTACTTCTATTATTCGTATGAGATTCCACCACGGCGCCTTCCGTAGTCATCTTTTTCGCATCAAGGCCGTAAACACACCTTACTGCACATGCAACGGACAGGAAATACAGGACCTTAATCACTTATTTTTCAACTGTTCCAATTTTCAACAACAGCAATCAACATTCATCAAGTCTCTTGTGCGAGCACAGCAGCCATTTCCAACTAACATTGCAGTACTACTCGCAACAAATAACAACAGAATCTATTGTATCATCAAGGATTATATCAAAGACAGTGACCTACATATTTAATGTATCTATATATCTGCATATTTTTACATACTATTAATATTATTACCATGTTACTTTACCAGGCTGACTGTATGGTCTATTGAAGACCTAAGGTCAAATAAATAAATTTTAAAAAAAATGTTTGATAATTGCATACCGGGCACGTATCTGATAGGCTGTTTCCTGGAGGTCGTCATGACCATTATTCGTTCCATTGCTCTTTGCTGGGTAACGTTGTTAGGTTATTTTTTCTCTTCGATAAAAAGAATATTCCTTGATTTAAGCCTTGACAGGGCCAAATTATCAGTTTATTGTATTTTTACCACAAATTAACAAAGTTTTATTATCCCGGTTCACTTCGGAGACTCTCCAAGGGTATCTTTGTGTCGTCAAAGCAGGATAGATGTTTCGGGCCATTTCTCGGTGCTGGTGGATAATCAGGAAGCGGCTCAGTGATAAGATGAAAAGATAGGGATGTCCTTATCCATACCTAGGAGAAGACCTGTATACCAATGTCTCCGTAGTTTCTGCGGTACAATGTTTGAAAACGCACAGAACCTGACAATATATGTCATTGTGTCTTTGTTAATCGCTGACATTAAGGTGAGGGGTGACATGGGAGGATGGTGGACATGCAAATAAAAGTATATAGCCCTTACCTTCTATGAGGGAACAATTCTGGTATTCGGCTCGGATGATTTCTTGAAATAATGGAAAATCTGGGTAGGTGGAATGGCGGTCTTCCTGAGTATCAGGACAAAACATTACTAGTCTTTATTCTGGCTAGGTGAGCCTAAGGCAGTTAACTAAATATACGCACCAAAATTCAAGTGATGACCATTTAGGAAACTAAACTTTCACCCGAGGTAATTGGTTAAATGTATAGGCTGCTCGAATATCCAAGAAATCTTCTAGATACCTAACTGATTTTGAAAACAAACCTGCGCACTTTCACGGTTTTCCCGTAAAATTTACGTAATGGTTAAGTATTTTACGATTTTACGGACTAATGATGTTATTTTAGGAGCGTCCAAACAAGAATTTGATTTCCTAGGTGAGATATTTATATGGAACAAGTTTTTTTCTGTTTTTATGAACCGTTGTGGTAGGTGTCTGATTTCATTCATGTCTGAAAGTGCTGTTTATTGTGTGCTGAAGCTTCTTTCATTTTACTATAAGATAACTTCAAGATGTACTAATTTTTTCTGTAGTCAATAATCAATCTATCTGCCCAATATTATATCGATAGTATTACTGAAAGTCGAATCAACAGTCGTTTGAATATCGTGTTCATTAACTTCCGGATAGTCCCTCGTGCGATGTATCGCTAGGTGGTAATTAGTGTAGAATGTGTAACTCTGAAACAGTGTTTTGTAGATGTTAAAATCAGGAGAAGGAGTAAAATTTCTATTTATATAGTGTGTGGATGTGATATTACAGCAGCACATAGCGGAAGGAATGTTTTAGCTAATGATGTGAAGTGTGATAAACACATTGCGAGTTTAAAATCCATGGAAGAGAACCACAAAAATCAACATTTTTGCCGCTTAGTTTTAACAGATCATAAATAAAAAATATCAACAGCAAAGTTTGTCTTGTAGCTTATGTTTGTCAACAAATGATGTGATGTAAATGAGTAAGATTTCTCTTAGATATGCTGTTTACAAAATTATGGATATTTAGTTCATAGTCGATTAAATGAAGTTTTTAAATTTTTATGGTCCAGGGTCTTTACGGAGATATAATTTTGAAAGTTGGCAAGTATGTTAAAACAAATGGGATGCAAAAGATAAAATATGGACGTATTCATGTTCCTCTGTTATGCATTAGTAACTACGTTATCAGATATATTACAAGACACGTATGAAGCTAAATTCGTCAATAACTTCACGCAGTACTGTGCCTGATGTTTTTTCGATTATTCCGCACTATTTATCACAAGTATACCCCGCGGGTGTTCTCGCACTCCGTACGCCGTCTACCTTACCACTCCAGGGAGAGCAAACTTGCGGCGTGCGGAGCTAATGAGCCATGACTACCATCGGCTAACATCCTCCCCCGCATTCGCCTTCCACAGGAGAGAGTTTCATAATAAGGGGAAGGTACTGCCATACATTCCTATCTCACCGTGAGTAAAAAGTTTGAAAAATTACGAAAAGTCGTTTTACTAAGATAGTACTTATACCGCCTGGAACAACAGAAGAACTTATAACGATGTCAACAAACGTGGATCAATTACTGCTGAAGCTGAAATCTAGCCTGATCTACTAAGCGATGAAATAAGGACCTGTTATGGCGACACTTTGTATTGGGATGAATTTTGTAATTCATACCATAGTTAAGTCGTAGTTACTATCTCTGGAATTGATATTAAGCTAAATAAAGGCATCATATTTATCGCTGGAAGTGACAGGTCCACTTGTCTTCAATGGTGGCATATGTTACCGAAAATTGGTTCCAAATATCTAAGAAGGTATAAAGCTAATTAAAGCAAATGTAACCGTTTTCTCCGCAATATCAATTCTATACGGTGCGCTAAATCTAAGTCAACAATCCTCAGCTGATCTGTAAACCTTCTTACACTTTGATATCAGACCGAATGGAGAAAACGCTAAAATGAGCAACTGATTAGATTCCAATCACGAAGGATAACGAACAGATAAAAAAGTCCTAAACTTAATCGTTTTTGAATACATGAAGGGAATTATCAATCCTAGAGCTGTGATGGGTTCTGTAATCTTAAGACGCTAATTGATTATCTTCTATGTGGTAGTTCAGAAGACAACGGGTCTCACAATTTTATGTGGTTGATATATTTGACAGCGGACACTACTTCACACCGATCGTGGTGATTAAGCGATAATGCTGGGATCGTGCGTTCAGGAGTACCCGCGTTAAAATATCGGTCCTGCTATCCAGGTCCAGAAAACAATCCAGGTCAAAGTAGGAATGGTTGCTTCAAATGACTAAGACCAAATCCATTCCCGTTAATCACCCCAGTCCTCTCCAATATCTATTTTGGGGGGGGGTGGATTAGCTTTACGTTTCGTCCACTTCGACGTCATTAGAGGCCCCAGTAGAGTAAGCATTAGGAATGGGAAGGAATTCGACTGCGGCTATTGAAGGAATCATCCCGAAATTCGCCGGGAGTGATTTGGGGAAACCATGGAAATACGAAAAATGTGTTGTGAATAAACCAGTTCGTTTCCTAACTCAGTACGCGTACTAAACGGTTTGGGCCTACTTTACAACGCTCTTACTAAGGGAAAAACTATCAACTAATTTTGAAGACGGCAAGCATTAAACTAGCAAATGAACGAACGGCAAAATGTGTCGTTTCGTCGCTGATATAGATTATACAATATTTCCAGTATCGTATCTCTTGTTACTAGTGTGATACATTAATACAACGAAAACACACTCACCATTGATTCTTCATCAGCAAATCATAGAGTTAATTTTTTTTTACTCCAGTGGGGAATTCTTATTCATAATAATTATCAGAAACTCAGTTTCGCTTTTTTTTTTTTTTTTTTTTTTTTTTTTTAAGTGATGAGTCTGCACGGAAATGAACACGTGTTTCAGAATTCACAGATTGAATTCTGAATTCTGGATCTGCTGTGTCTGCACGGCGGCCGAAATGTCAACACGGCGGATGGGCGATCGCCCGGAGACAATCAAGCGAGAACCGAAGCAAAGTCCAAGTTGAGCTGCGCAGATTCGAAGGAAGAAAATATGTAGACCGAGACGCGCACTGATCCGAGTCCAATAAGCGATGCACAGAGTCCAATGGAGTATCCGAACGTAAGCCGAGACGCGCGATGATCAAAGTACGAGATGAGATGCACTGAGAGACGGTAACGATACTGGACAACAGTAAACACAGCACTGTCTAAAGTGGGACCGCGCGGCTGTATTTATACAAGGCCAGTCGCTTATGATTGGCCGCGGCGGAAACCCTGCTATGCGGTGGCGCTAGTTGGCCTGTTGCTAGCGCCGTCTATCGGTTGTCCACCTCTATCTCTTCTTCCGGGCATGTGACGGTGTCGGGTTACCAGAAGGTCCATGTGTTTCTTTTAACTGCTATTTCTGTAACACCTCAATGTGCTTTGATAGTTTTTGGCAACATCTCTCAAATCACTCATCCAACTTAGTGGCTCTTACACAAGTAAAAAAAATCGTGATGAATACGGTTATCTCCAAGTATCTGTAATATTTTCAGAGTAAAAATTAGCAATTAAAAATAATAGTTCTGATAGTTCAAAGAGACGAGGGAGGTAATATATGAAGTAAACAAAATAAGCTGAGGGAAGATGTTACGCTGTTAGATCGTCTGAAAAAAATTTATTTTAATAGTTATTTGAGAGAAAACAGAGAGATCTTTGAAGTTGGAACATATTGCAGCAGCAACATTGGCCCTTGACTGAGAGCAGAAAGGCAAAACAGTAACTTTCAGACTGGCTTACTTAATTATTTACACATAACCCCTCCAAAATGCATTCAGTTATGTACTAGTCGATATATCCCCCACAATTATTGACGATTTTCCTAGTGTTTGTAATAATAGACACCATCCGTACAAGGCCTATAGACTTTGTACTAAGAGAAAGTTGGTTTCGAATTTGTTGCTTAGTACTTGTCATATTTAATTGTTTGTTATCTGTAGAGAGAGCTGTTTACATTTCCTCTATTAGGGAACTGCGGAGGACTAGATACTAGAACCTTGGCAACCACTGCAAGTACGTAGTTGCAAGATTCTCTCATAGTATAGGAACTTCATTTTCCCTCTTATAAATGATGACGAAACTTTCCGCTATGAATTGCTAAGAGCCATCAATTTGGAATATGGTGAAGTTAGAAAAGTTATGTACGGCCGCATGAAAATAATTACGTTTTAAAAGCCTTCAAACGACTCCAATAGTATTTACTAATGAAGGGGAATATTTAGAATCCTTTAAATGTTTACCTACCTCGATTGACAAGCTGTAACTTCGAACCCAGCTTTCCGTAATACTCGGCTTCCAAATATCTGTTTTGCATAGATTCCTTAATCACTTCAAGCTGATGATGGGATAAATTCTCTGTAGATGTCGTGGTTGAATCTTTCCTATTCTATGTCGACAATCCTATTCCGCTCTAATGCAATCGCTATCGACAAACCATAAAACAGTGTAATTAATCGAGATTTAGCCGGGAATTCTTACGCATTTTATTTCGCACGTTCAAACGAATAAATATAGGTTTCATTACCACCATCCATGCAACCTATTTTAGTAATATCAAATTAAATCATGACACTCCTTCAGGAACATTTAACGATGCTTGCTTATTTTAATTAGTAACTAGTGAAACCTTCAGAACATCAAATGTAGTATTCGGCAAAACTTTTTGAGCATATCATTTTCTACTGAATTACGATCTACAGGGCAGTTCCCCACATATGATATCATAATCAAATAATTTCAATTGAGTAAATATGTGTGTAAGTAACAAGCAGTTGATATCCAGTATTCATTGAGTTCATGAAATAACAATAAACACTTAGGGTTGGAAAAGACTGTTGTTTTCTCTTAATACTATTATTTTTGAAAAAAATCGGTTGTTAGAGATTTTTCATTCCAGCTTTTTATTAATTATTCAAAATTGTTTGCCAAATAGTATATAAGTGGATAATTTTTTTTAAAAAAATTGTTAAACTAGAAAGCTTTCTTTGATGGTATTTTCGTAACAAATTTTTCGTCTTACTAGCTGTTACCCTCAACATCCTACACGTGCGGATCTCCTTTTTAAAGAATTAAACCATGCGTGGTGGGTGAGCGGTAACGCTGTCGCATCGCGTTAGGGAGAACGTGGGATCGAATTCCCGTCCGGGGATCCTGATGTGGGCTTTCCAAGATTTCTCCATATCAATCCAGGCGAATGACAGGATAATTCCTTCAAGAGGTCATGGCCGATATTCATTTCCGTTTGCTGTCCCCAGTCCATTCCCGATTCCAATTATCTGGACGTAGACGTCCCACCAAAATCCAAGCAGCAATTTATTCGTGAACCCCATTCATCAAACATAATCGCGAAACGTAAATTATTTCTCTCAGGCGAAATCTTTTACTTGGAGAATATAAACAAAACATTACGGAAATGTTATTATTGTGGAAGTAATTGTCCATGTGCGTTAAGAATCATTTCGTGCGTGCTGATTTTTATTGTCTTGCAGTACGAATACTGGTATTAACATGATTTATGTGACGTATCTGTGCCAATGTATCAAGTTTGTAAAATACAGATTTCTATTTTTCATGATTTCTGGAAGTCACTTCAGGCGAATGGCAATGACCGAATTCCTTCAGTTTCATTGCTCCAATCCTCCAATGACCTCGACATAGATAAGTAATTAAGTGCGAATAAAAAAAATTCATGAAGGCTTGTCGATGTTGAGGTCTTTAGAGCATGGAGAGAGATATATGCAAGGAACGGGAAAAAAATTTCGCCATCGCCGTTTTTGACTGAACTATCGCGACAAGGACTGGAGATCGAAGCTGGTTAAAACCGGATATAAGTTCAGCAGAAATTTTTAACCATAGCTTGAATGTTTTCCGTAAGGATAGGTTACATTCTAATGGAGGTGGTGTTTTTATAGCTGTACGTAAATACCTGTCGTGTAACGAAATAAATATTGATACGGTCTGTGAAATCCTATGGATTAGACTAAAAGTAGCTAGGACAAAACTTGTAATAGGGTCTTTCTATCGTCCACCAGATGCAGATGTAGGTGTTGCTGAGGCCTTAAGAAATAACGTAAGTAATATAGCTCGTCAATTTCCGGATCATGGAATAATACTAGGAGGCGACTTCAACTTGCCGTATATTGACTGGAGTAATTACGCCCACGTTACTGGTGGCAGGGATAAAATATCCTGTGAGATTATTCTCGACCTTTTCTCAGATCTTAATCTTGAGCAGCTCGTCACTGAACCAACGCGGTGCGACTACGAAAACGAAAACATTTTAGATATTCTCGTTACAAATAGGCCTGAATTATTTACGGACATTTCTACCACCACGGGAATAAGTGATCATAAAGCTATAATTGCTACAGTAAAATTAACAGTCGAGCACAAAAAGAAAAAAGAAAGGGTCGTTTACAGGTTCGAAAGGGCCCCAAAGGAGAGTTTAAGAACGTTTTTGAGGGATAAATACATTACCTTTGTAGAAGGAAGAGGCTCGGTTGAAGAGATGCGGCTTCGATTCATAAATATAGTCAGGGAAGGTATGGACTTACATATACCGAAAAGGACAATCAGGGACGGGAACGATCCCCCGTGGTATACGCGTGAAGTCAAAAGGTTACTTAAAAAGCAAAGGAAGATTCATGCACGCTCAAGAAGGACGATGTATAGGAGTGATTTAGAAAAAACTAGCTGAGACAAGAGGGCAGGTCAAGAATGCGATGCGCGAAGCCTTCAATGACTTTCGATGCAACTCACTTTCCAAGAGCCTCATTGAAAATCCAAAGAAATTTTGGTCGTATGTAAAAAAATTAGGTGGTTGTGACAACGATATGCCAGTTCTACTAAAAGACGGTCGGGAAGTTGATGACTGCCGCGACAAGGCTACCGTATTTAACGCCGAATTAAAAAATTCCTTCACTGACGAAAACATGGAAAACATTCCCGTTTTTCCACGGCGTGTTGAATTTGAAATGGATCCAGTACAAATTGATAGTGCAGGTATAATAAAGCAATTAAAGCTCCTGAAGTGGGGGAAAGCGCCGGGTCCCGATGGTGTACCAGTAAGAGTATTTTCGGAATACGCGGAAGAAATATTTAGATATATTTAGTAAATCCTTAGAGGAAAGAAAAGTACCTTCTGACTGGAAAAATGCGCAGGTGATTCCCGTTTTCAGGAAAGGAGATCTGAGAGATCCTAGGAATTATCGTCCGATGTCGCTAACATCTGTTTGCAGTAGAATTCTGGAGCATGTCATATGCTCTAACGTTATGAAGTTTCTAGATGAAAACGAGCTACTTACAGCATACCAACACGGATTTCGGAAGAACCGATCATGTGAAACGCAACTGGCTCTATTTTCGCATGATGTAATGAAAGTTATTGATGCGGGATCACAAGTTGATGCTATTTTCTTGGATTTTCAGAAAGCTTTTGACTCTGTACCACACAACCGACTCTTAGCGAAGATCCGAGCGTACGGTATATCTGATCAGATTTGCGAATGGATACGCGATTATCTAACTGGTCGGTCACAGTATGTCGTTGTAGACGGGGAAGCCTCTTCTAAACTAGATGTTACTTCGGGCGTTCCTCAAGGAAGTGTAATAGGACCACTTCTTTTCTTAATTTTTATAAACGATCTCGGTGACAACGTTAATTGCAGGATGCGATTTTTTGCTGATGATGCACGTATTTATAGGGAAGTGAGGTGCTCCGACGATTGCTTAGAAATTCAGCGCGATCTGGATGTTATTTCGGAATGGTGCCGTGAATGGCAGCTTACACTTAACTGTAAAAAGTGCAAGGCAATGCACATAAGTAACAAAAAGACCCCGCTTGCTCTGGAGTACAAAGTTAACAATTCAGTTGTTGACACTGTAGATTCAATATCTAGGCGTAACAGTACAAAGCAACATGAAATGGGACTTGCACATAACTTCCGTTGTAGGAAAAGCTAATTCCAAACTACGATTCATAGGATGTATTTTGAGAAGTTGTAATGCTCATACAAAGGAAATAGCGTACAAATCACTAGTGCGTCCGCATTTGGAATACTGTTGTGGAATTTGGGATCCGTATCGCAAGGGATTGATTGACACATTAGAGAGAGTACAGAAAAGAGCCGCTCGATTCGTGACTGCTAGTTACATTCCTGACGTCACAGAGCTAATTCGTGGGTTGGGCTGGGATTGTTTGGCGGACAGACGACGTCGTTTTCGTTTGAATTTGCTGGAGAATATGCGAAAATTTTTAAGTTACGAGTGCAACGAAATACTTCTTCCGCCAACCTATTTAGGTCGCAATAACAAGAAGGATAAGATTAGAGCAATAAGATGCCGTACTGATTCATTTATGTATTCCTTCTTTCCTCGATCTGTTCGGGATTGGAATGCGCAGAATTAGGATTGGTGCTTAGCACCCTCTGCCACCCACAGTATTTGTGATTTGCAGAGTATAGATGTCGATGTAGATGTAGATGTCCTCCCGAATGAGAGGCTATTAGACTGAAGACTTGACATGAAAATATCTTGGCACTACATTTGATAACAAGCTTAACTGGGCAGGACACATTGAACAGGTGGTAGGAAAAGGTTTCAAAATCCTGCACTTGTTGGAGAGAGTGATGAGGGGATGTACGAGAGAAGTAAAGGAATTGGGTTACAAAACTTTGGTCCGACCATTGCTCGAATATGGTAGTGTAGTATGGGACCCTCATTTTACGTATCGGATCCAGGAGTTGGAGAGGGTGCAAAAAAGGGCTGCTAGATTTGTTTCTGGAAATTATTGCAGAATGCAATCAGTGACGGAAATGATAAAGGAGCTGGAATGGGATTCGTTGCAAGACAGGAGGAGGATGAGGAGGGTCATGGGAGTGAAGAGGGCATATACTGGCGATGAGGCATGGAAAGATATTACAATAGGTATGAAAAGTAGTGCATGGAAGGGAAAAGATGACCATGACCACAAGCTGGCACTCGAATTCAGGCACAAGAGTGTGGGAAGATTCTCTTTTTTAGGTAAGGGTGTCAGGGATTGGAATAAGTTACCAAGAGAAATGATGAATAACTTACCGAAAACGTTAAAAGAATTTAAAGTTAAAATTTGTAGAGGGCAAATGTAGGTGGGTGCAGGATAGGGGGAAGTTGGGTGTGTAGGGAAATTGCCACCGGAGCGTGTGCTCCCTTGCAATTAAATTAAATTAAATTAAATCCTGTCACCCAACAGGCTCACGTGGTTTTAGGGGCAGAGAGGGCCACGCAGTCTGACCAAAAAGCAGTGTTTTTTTTACTCATAGACTAGTTGTTGCAGGGCTATTTAAGCCCTTTTCAGCTATAGTTTATTGTGCACCCCTGGTTTTTATCCAAATTTTTGTAGTTATAAGGATACATACATAATTAAATTGGTGTAAAGGATATGATCAAATATAAAACAGAAAATAACGGAATAAAAATATATAAATAGGTTGGTAACTTTTAACTAACTTAAATCTAAGTGAATGAACAAGATGATGTTGTGAAATGATGGAGATGAATTGGAATGGCTAGGAGAAAGTGATTTAGACAGAATCACTTGTAGCTTGATCGTACTCTGGTTTTTTGTTCCCAGGCCAGGAGCGGGTTTGGAGTTTGTAGATAAATATTATTTGGATCAGTTATTGCACCTCAGAGATCGCTTGCATTTTGAAAAAGTAGACGTTTTGTGGTAGGATCAGGAAAGGATTGAAGAAATTAATGGATGAGAGTGAAGATGAAAGCAATTTGGATAAGTACTATTGATTAACCGGAAGCGGTTTGCAATGGTCAGGAACTGGTGTTATTTTTGGTTGTAGGTAGTTTTATGGTAGTCTTGTCTGTGGATCTATGGTATCATCTGAGATAAGTGAATGAACAAGGATATGCGGAGGATATACCTGTTTATGCTTTGGGGAGAGATGGTGGTTTAATTTAGTCTCTAAGAGGGGCTGCAGATCGGGACGGTTTAGGACAAGGTGGTTGGCATATTTTTTCCTAAGATTAAAGAATCTATTCTGAAGGGGGGTTTTGTTAATAGATAAACGACATTTGAAGGGGTGTGAGGGTGGACTCTTCGAATGTTTCTGATGATCCTGCGCCCAGTTTGAAATAGAGATTTATAGTTATAGGGTGAAATGATTGATGAGATGGGGTAAGCATACTCAATTAACGGACGCATAAATATTTTGTACGTATAGATCAAGGTAGATCTGTATGTGCTAAACAATTTTGGACGGAGGAGTTTTAGAAGGTTAAGGCGTGAAATGTGTTGGCCGAAATTGAAAGTTTTGTCGTGGTGGAAACCGAGATATTTGAAACTGGGATTGAAGTGGATAGGGCTGATCCATATTTAGATTTGTATATTGTCTTTTTTTTTGGGGGGGGGGACATAAGTGGAGGTTTTGTGTTGATGTTCAAAAAGAATTGTCTATGTCTTTTAAAAATTCAGCTTGTGCGCCTTATCTACAGATAAGCTTGGAGATCGGAGAAAAATCTGTTGGCTTTACTATTTATGTATACAGTATTATTGTGAGGTATCCAGTAGGAAACATCATCGGCATATAGCGCCAAATCTTTCCGCTAAAAGTCGTGGTGTGGTAACATCTGAATTATATAATGAATAGAGAGGTGGAGAGATTCTGGCCCCTTGTGGAACGTCGGCCTCTTGGATGAAGGGAGGGTAGTATGCATCCCCCACTTTGACACGGCAGGATCTGTTAGTAAGAAAGCTGTTAATTAATTTTTCAAAGTGAGGTGGAAAACCGAGGTGAAGTAACTTGTAAACCATACTGAGTGCCAGACAGCGTCGAATGTCAAAAAAAATATGGCTAGAGTGCAGTGAACAGCATTCAAAGATTTAGTAACAGCTGACGTATGACGTCCCGGTGATGGAGTGTCACTGGCCGAATGGTGTGGACAAAAACCAGATTGGATTGTGGGAATTAGCGACAATGAATTGCAGAAATGTTCGATGCGGATGTGAAGGATTTTTTCAAAAACTTTTCCAGTAAATGGAAGAAGTGGGCGATATGATGAAGGGGAGGACCTAGGTTTGTTCGGTTTCGGAATCATGACTATTTCAGCGACTTTCCAGAGGCTAGAGAAGTAGGCAAAATGAAGAAAAGCGTTCAAAATGAGGTAGAATAGACGCATGCTAATTTGTTTAGACGCTCTCCGGATAGGAAAAAGAGTTTTTTGTCATAACCGGGAGTAGATATGCGGCAGAAAAGTTAACAGATTCAATTTCGGAATCTGTGATTTCAGTGGTTAAGCTGTGTTGTAGTGACGTGGGGGCTGAAAGAAGTGAAGGGAGAGAAGATTACACCGTATGTTTGAAATTGTTGTCAAAGTTGGGGTCCGACGGAGATGAGTACACTCCACGCAGATTGTCAGCGAACATCGCGGCTTTTTCTTCGTCAGAGGTCGAAGTTTTATTCTCGGTAGAGAGTGGGTGATTTGGGTGGTAGTACTGGCGGATGATGAATTTAAACTTTATCCAAAAAGGATTGCCATTTTTGTAATCGAGAGTGGAGCAATATTGACGCCACTGTTTTTCCCTATGAATATTTAATATTTTCTTTATATTTGCGTTTAGTCTGTTCCATTCAGTTTTCAGTATACGGTTAGAGTCTTTTTTGATGCGTCTATAAAACTTTCTTTTAATTTTAATGAGGTTTACGGCCTCTGGCGGGGTATGGGGTGTGTGTGGTAAAATCTTTTTGTTGGGAATGGTGTTGAGAACTGCCGAGAAGGATGAATGAATTTCGGATGTGACAAAGTCTATATAAGAAGGCAAGGTAATTTGGAAAGGCTGGAATAAAAATGGTTGTAATACGGAGTTGAATTTGGACCAGAATATTTTTTTATAATCTTTAATGAATGTAAAAGGTTACGAGGGTTTAATTTTAATGAAACCGGAAGGTGGTCGCTTGACATAGACTCGGCGAGGGGCTCATTCGATAAAGTTTCATGGAGAGAAGGGCTGTTAGGAATGTGATTGGAGGACGATGTGCCTGAATGTGAAATGAATGTTGGAGAATTCACGGGAAGATGACAGATATTAGAGGTGGTTGATGAGTCTACAAGGTTGTAGCCATTGTGGTTGTTTGAGTGGTCACCAAGAATGGCATGACGTGCGTTGAAATCACCTAGAATCATGAATTAAGAGGAAGAGGAGATATAATGAAGAAGGTCTGTAGGGAGTGGTACAGAAGGGACGGTTATAGATATAAGCTACTAGGAGAGGAGGAGAGTTCTATTTAAGATATTTATGGTGACACATTCTAATTTGGAAAAGGGCGTGGAAGTGGAAGGTCAAAAGCTGAATGGGAGCTTTTGACAAGAATGGCCACCCCTCCACAGGACTCACCAGGTCTATCTCTGCGAAAAGTGTTGTAACCAGGAGTTTTAATTTCTAATTTTGAAAAGCCGAAAGTTTCCGCCAGGGCCGCTACATGAATGTCATTAGTAATTAATGTGTTATGAATGAGAGATTGATTACTATTAAAACCGCGGGTGTTCTCAAAGTAAAACTGCATGGGTCTACTCCTCTCCGTCGTCTGTGCCAGTATTTTTGATAAGGTGTTGTGCAGGGTGTTTGGAGATGGTTATGTGTAGCTGTTTATTGTCTCGGGTTATTTTTTCAGATCTATTAAGAAATTGTCGGGAGCTCTGGGATAGGTGGCGGATTATGTCCTGTTTTCTGTCTTGAAAAATGTTTAAGGATGGCAGAAAATGGTAGTCGGATCTAATCATCTTTAAGGGTGAGCTCTTCATTGCCAATGGGTGCGGAGGTGGATAAATTTTATCTGCATATTTGATTTTTGCTGCCATTTCTTGAAATTGGCCTGTTTGGGCTTTTGGAGACAATGGCGTGAGGTGGCATTAAGAGGATCTTTGCAGTTTGAGCACTGTGGTTTTGCTCTTTGCTGGGACAGTGAGAAAGTGTGTGATCACCTCCGCAGTGGGAGCACGTAGGAGGTTTCTTGTGGCATGCAGATGATGGGTGCTCGTATGAGAGGCAGTGGCTGTTTTGTGCTGGGAGTGATGGAGGTGGTTGCGAGGGCTCAGTTCTGTAGCGAAACATCTGTAAGTAAAAACTCTAAAAGATAGTCAGTGGTGAATTTCGGAAAAGTAATGAAAATAATCATCATGGTTGATTTATTGTTAGCGCGGGATCTTATTCTGAAGACTTTGTGAAAGTCTGTTACTCATGGAGTGCATCTGAAATTTCTTCTTCGGCGATGTCGAAATATACCCCCTTCACATCGACAAAGAAGGTAGCTGGTCGATGCTGTTGGATTGCGGGATACCTTGGAGGTGAAAAGGTGACTGAGATACTAGCGTTGAGGGCTGTTAGTTCGGATTGTAGAATGGTGGTCAAGTCTGGAGTTGGGGATTTTACTATTAAGAAATTTCTAGTGGCTTTTAAATTTACGATGTTATTTTTAATTTTCTGATAAAATATTGAGGCTATTGTTTTTGAAAGATGTTACTAGGGATACCATGTTCAAAATAAGTGTTCAATGGATACGGTTGACGACGAGATGGAGGTGAAAATTGTTCAGAAATTTGAGAGAAATTATAGGAATATGGAGACGGATCTGGAGTGGGGGGAAGCAGAAAAAGATACATCCATAGGAACCGGTAGTTAGGGGATGTTTTGGTACTGATTGTTGGTTCTACTCTTTTTATTTAGAGGTTTGGATATGCCTCCTTCAGAAGGAGCAGACTGGCGGGTAGGTGAGGAAGGAGTTGATTTTGACTGTAAAGCTTGGAAGAAGGGCTTTGAACCTGAAGGGATTGAAAGTTGGGGAGCCATTGTGTTGTGTTGTGTCTACGCCGCGTGTACTCCGGGGTAGAGGTTGTCACCGTTAGGTATCGACTACACCGGAAGTAACCCACACAGAGCAACCCTCGGCATGGCCACCAGAGACGGGTCCTTGAGGCGCGCAATCCCTAACTGCATCCAAAAAAACACTTTTCGATGTAGATCTGCGACAACTTGAGGAATGAGAGTGAAAAGATGAATTGGATGAACGAGGATTTGACTGGAAGCAGCGGTAGGTACCTGCAAGCAGGAACAGATGAGAGGTGACCGCAGCAGAAGACGGAACAGGAACAGATGGAGAGTGCAGGAAGCGGAGGTGCGATCACCCACTGGCGACTGCAGCAGGAGTTGGTCTTCACAATGTGGTTTGCTTTCTTCTAGATTTTCTTGATAAGATCAATACTGCAGTCCACAAAGAAAATAGGAGTGGCTCTTCATCAACAGAATTAGAGCGCTCTTGTGACTTGCCATACCACTAGCAACCGGAACACAGATTCAAAACGTCGTTATAGAACACATGAACAGAGTTGACAATCCTCGAGCTGTTAATGGTTCCGTAATCTTAACACGTTAATAGACAATCTTCTATGCGGTGGGTCTCACAGAATTACATGGTTGACATATTTGACACCTTGGTAAGTAAGCGATAAGGCTGAAATCTGGAGTTTAGGAGGACGTGCGTTATAAATATCCGACCGGCCATACAGGTCTACAAATCACTCCAGGCCCAAGTTGGAATGGTTGACTCAAATTAATCAGACCAAATTCATTCTTAAATGTATTGTCGCAGTTGTTAGCTAATAACTTCCCAAGGCGCCTCTTAAATGAAAGTGTTTGTTACAGTTGTGGGTGATCCGCTGTACAACCTGCCAACAGCCCACGCGTCGCTTGACAAGCAGCTGCTTCTGAGCGCCTTGCCCGCAGCGCCGCCTATCAAGTCGATCACCTGCCAACTTGCCTGACGCCCACACGTGGCTGGCTTACATTCCTCTAGGCAGAAGTTAAAACAATGGCTACTGACTCATCGACACTCCCCGCCTTTTCGGGTGACAATTTACTGTCACCAACTTGAATACACAAATGTTAACGTGTTAGTTTAGTGGAAGCTGTGACCTTTGACTTCACGATGATGATATTTCTACACCTGATGACCAAAATTATCTTGGGTGCTTTCACCTTCCCCAGTATGTGGACGACTTTGATCGGTGTATAATGTCGTTTGGCCTGCTATTGAAAGAAAAGAAAGGTGCCCATCCTTTTAGGCTTACTATTCCGAGACACACCTGATGATTCGCCAAGGTGTCAACTGTATCTTATATCCTCAATGCACACTGTGGCGAGCTTTGGGATTTAACTTAGGTATACAATGTGATGATAACTAATTCTGCCCCACTATCTCACCAACACTGCCCTTCATTCACGATGTTAAAAATTTCTTTCACCACCGTGGCTCTTTCCAATTATATTCTTGGTAGATGAGGAGAATGTTGGTGTCGTATACAGCCAAACAACATTATTGAAAGTCCATTTTTCTACGATTCTCATTTGTTCTACATCTACAACTACAAATACATACTCTGCAAATCAGAAATACTGTGGCAGAGGGTGCTAAGTACCAATGCTAATTCCGTGCATTCCAATCCCGAACAGAACGAGGAAAGAAGGTATACATAAATGCATCAGTACGGCATCTTATTTCTCGAATCTTATTTTCCCATATTCTCCAACAAATTCAAACGAAAACGACGTCGTCTGTCCGCCAAGCAATCCCAGCCCAACCCGTGTATCAGCTCTGTGACACTTGCGTAAGGGCTGTAACTAGCAGTCACGAATCGATCGGCTCTCCTCTGAACATTCATCAATCCCTTGCGATACGGATCCCAAATTCCACAACAGTATTACAAATGCTGACGCACTAGTGTTTTGTACGCTATTTCCTTTGTATGAGCATTACAACTTCTCAAAATACGACCTAAAAATCGTAGTTTAGAATTAGCTTTACCTACGACTGAAGTTATGTGCAGGTCCCATTTCATGTTGCGAATCTTCGCTAAAAGTCGGTTGTGTTATACAGAGTCAAAATCTTGCTGAAAATTCACGAAAATAACATCAAATTGTGATCCTGCATCAATAACTTTCATTAAGTCATGCGAAAATAGAGCCAGTTGCGCTTCACACGATCGGTTCTTCGGTTCTTGTTATAACAAATAATTTCTGCATCAATAGTTGTGTAAAAAACTTGTGTGTGTCAAAAATAAATTTATTTCAGTAACTCCTAAACCCATATTTCAGTTGTTAATTGTGAAGATGTCAAGATGTATTTACATAAAAACTTCTAACTAACTCATCTCATATATTTAAAAATAAAATACGATTTTACGCATCAAGGTTACGTCATACTAAAGTGGGGATGTCCAAGAACAATCGTTCGAATAATGCAAACTAAAACAGTAAATCTAAAACTAACATAATCTTACTAGCAGTAAAATTCAAATGCATTTAAAATCAGAAATTGTTAGACGTGAATTATTATGAAAATCAGTTTTTTACACTTAAAACAATTTTCTTATAGCTGGCCTTAAACAAAAAATGGTACCTGTAATTTTTCTTTACTCTCTCACCGAGGGTGTACTGGCCTTATTACAACTTTTTCTAAATTTTAGACAAAAAACGTGTTATCAAATACACAGTTTTCGAAGGATTAATAAACAAAGAACTAAACAACACAATCTGGGTGGTGGATAATAAAATACTATCTAAGAAGTCAAAAACGTCAGTTTTCCAGTTAAATACGAAATTTCGCACAACCGGTGTTGTAGCTATCCGCACTATAATGTTAAATATCTTTCACTATTTCTTGGTTTCTTAATCGGTCTTTACGGCTGGGTCCATCAGGACTGGTAGTCTTTTGTGGTTATATCTTTAGGCCTTGTGGACGTCGAGGTCAATAGTGGCAGGAAACGGCTGAGGCCAAGAAACGGGAAGGAATTGGACTTAAACTTTTCAAGGAACTCTCCCGACATTCGCCTGGAGTGATTTTAGGAAACCCTGGAAAATCCAAATCTGGATGGTCGGACGGGGATTCGAACCGACCACCCGAATGCGTTAACCACTCAACCACCACGCTCGACGGCTCACTCACCACGCTAGGTGTAGTCGGTAGAGGATTGAGAACAATGGAGGCATTCTGCGATAAGCTTTAATGGAAACGTGTTTAGCGATTCCTGGAAACCATGGAAACTGAAATCTGGATGGCGGGATTAGGGATGGAACACTCGTCCTACCGAAGTTCCTTCGTTTACAAAATGTGGTGGGTGAGCGGTTAATGTTCTGGCCTCTCATTCGGGAGAGCGCCGTTCGAATCTCCGTCCGGGCATCCTGATCACTTCAACAGTTACTTAGAGAAAATCAAACACTAAAAATAATAGCTTAATTAACGAGCAGTTGCATTGCGAGCATTGAGAATTCTTTGAAGTTGGAATATATTGTAGCAACAGCGATGGCTCTTGACTGATGGCAGAAAGGCAAAACAGCAACTTCCAGACTTGCTTACTTAATTATTAACTCTCATACCCCTCCGAAATGCATTCAATTATGTAGGCTAGTCAATATGTCTCCCACAATTATTCATGATTTTCATAGAGCTTGAAATATTAGATACCATCCGTAACAAGGACCAAAGACCTTGTACTAAAAGAAGGTGGTTTCGAATTTGTCGCCTGTCTTTGTCATATTTAATTGTTTGTTATCCGTAGAGAAAGCTGATTCTTTTTCCTCTCCGAGTGTCCTGTAGAGGACTTGTTACAAGAACCTTGACGATCACTGCAAGTACACCGAGGTGGGAGGAGAGCGTAATCGCTCTCCTACCTATCATTCGGGAGGACGGGGTTCAAATCCCGCCCGGCCATCCTGATTGCGGTTTTCCGCAGTCCTTTGAGTAGAATGCTGGGATGGTTCCCTTTAAGGCCACGGCCCACTTCCATCCCCCCTCGCTCCCCTTACTGTAGTAAGGCTGAACAGGATCTCCATGATCCTCCCAGCCTTCAGCTGAGAATAATGAAATTGTTAATACTGCAAGTACGTAGTTGAAAAATTCCCTCATTGGATAGGAATTTCATTTCCCTTCTGTAATTGATGAAGAAACTTTCCGCTATCCGTTGCTAAGAGCCATCAAGTTGGAAAATGGTGAAGTTACAAGAATTATTTACGGCTGCATGAGAATAAGTCCGTTTTAAAAACCTTCAAACGACTCCAGTAGTATTTACTAATGACGGGAAATATTTTGAAAATTTTACATATGTACCTAGCGTGACTGACAAGCTGTAACTTTCGATCACAGCTTTCGGTGAAACTAGAGTTCCAAATACCTGTTTTGCATAGATTCCGCAAACTCATCAAGCTGATGATGGGATAGATTCTCCGTAGGTGTCGTGGTTGATTTTTTCCTATTCTATGTCAACAATCCTATTCCACTCTAATGCAATCGATATCGACAAACCATAAAACAAAAAATAGTTTAATTAATCGCGATTCAGCCAGGAATTCTTACACATTTTATTTCAGCACGTTAAAACGAATAATTTAAGGTTTCATAACCACCATCCTTGCAACCTATTCCGTAATATCAAATTAAAAGACGACACTCCATCAGGAACATTGAACGATGGACGCTTATTTTACTTAGTAACTAGTTAAACCATCAGAACGCCAAATGTAGACTTCACTGAAACTTTGAGTATACCATTTTCTACTGAATTACGTTCTACGGAGCTGTTCCGCACAATTAACTTAATAATTAATAATTTCATTTAGGAAAATATTTGTGTAAGTAACAAGGAATTGATATCCAGTATTCATTGAGGTCACAAATTAACAATAATCACCTAGAGCAGAAAAAAATTGTTTTGTTTGTAAAAAATATTTTAAAACTATTATTTTTGAAAAATCAGTTATCAGAGATTTTTCAATCCATCTTATTATCAATTATGCAAAATCGTTTCACAAATAGTATGTAAGTTCCTAAATATTTATAAAACTACGGTGCAACAAGAAAGATTTCTTTGATGGTATTTTCATAACAAATTTATCGTCTTACTACCGAGAGTGGTGGTTGAGCGGTACGCTGTGGCATCGCATTCTGGTGGACGTGGGATCCAGATTCGGTCTTTCCAAGATTTCCCCATATCAGTCCAGGCGAATGACGGGATGCTTCCTTCAAAAAGTAATGGCAGAAATTTCTTTCCGTTTGCTGTCCTCAGTTGCTCCCGATACTAATTATCTGGACGTCGACGTGCCACCAAAATCCGATCAGAAATTTATTCCTGAACCCCATTCATTCGAACAGAATCGTCGTCACCGTAAAGTAACTTGTTTCTCTCAGGCGAAATTGTTTAGGTAGAGAATAAAATGAAACAACAATAATGATGTTTTAGGTGTAATTTGATTTTGTCCTGTTAGTTTGCACAGCAATTTTATTGATTGGTAGTGTGACAAATGAAAAGCACGAAACATTAACCACAAAAACAAATTCAAATATTCTGGGTGAACCTGCTCACTTATCTAACGAAGATTAAAGATATAAAATGGTAAGTTTTATCAATAAACGTTTTGATTTTCTCGGTTTACGCATACTGGTAGGGAACATCATTTATGTGATGTGACTGTAGGAATGTACCCTGTTTGTACAATCCAGATTTCGGTTTTCCATAATTTTTTTAAAAAATATCGGATTTTCGATATATCGATATTTAAAAAAATATTTATATCGGATTCGATATATCGAAGAAAAAGTATCGATATATCGACCCTACTATATAAAAACAATGTTACAAAAACAAATCATTTTAAAAAAGGGCCAAGTCTTGTGGCTATTTAATGATGAAGAGTTGTGAGATATTTTTCTGAATCAAGTTTTGAATTTCTGAAAAAAAAAGTTTTTCATGACGTTACGGATAAATCTTTTTTTTTTAAATTATGATTTAGCCATTATACTACTACTAAACGGAAAGGCAGAATGTTTATGATTTACTCGAAGACTTGTGAAACCAGAAAGAGCATCGAGGGAAATATTGGCTTTTGTGAGTTTAAAAGCTCAATAATGTAACATTGTAGGACATTTACTTAGGTTGATGTTCTATTATCAGAGTTTGCATAGTGACCAAGTCACTTTTTTTACAAGTATTGTTTTATGTGGAATTTAATTTCTTTTTGTAGGTTGATAGCTTATTCTGAGTCTTCTTACTTTTTTGGACCAAATGTTTGCACCTTAGCAAAGATTGTGTATCCGAATTTTCCTGCTTACATCCAATTTTCATGTCAAAATACTTTTCTCGACAACGCACGCTCATGTAAAACAACGGGCTCGAGTCCGATTCGTTCTGTGCGAGCTTCGCCGAGTCTGCATTGTTACCATCGGTGTAGGACTACCAATAACTTCCAAATTAAATGTAGTAACAAAGTAAAATTAATTGTGTTTTTTATGCTCCTGATCTTTGTGCAAAACTGAAATTCAAGGCATATAGCCCCATCAAGAAGAAAGCAATTAACCTACAAATTTTCTCTAAGACCTTTCAGCTTTTAGATTGGCATTGAAAAAACACATGAACTTTTCTTATACTATGGGGATGAAACCAAGTATGTGTACCAAATTACCATTTTCTAGGACAACTGGATGTTGCATAGAATTATGATGAGAAAACGTCATAGTTATTTAAAAGAGTTTCAGATCCAAAAAAATCCTAACTAGGGGTGAATGAAGTAAAATTTTGCACCAAAACTCATGTCAGAAACTTTATTGGACATACTTTTCAAGAGCATGAACTCATGTTTTTCCCGTTGTTTCTTCTATTATTAATGGAGAACTCCCTACATTAATTGAAAATTTTCCCTTCTTTGATATTGCTTCGCAAATGGGTAACGCTTTACCATAATACAATTTTATAAAGCTGAGATTCTAGGTGGAATGCAGGATTTAGGGCGAGGTGTGGGGGCAAACCGGTGTACTTGTTCTGGGCGATAAAATCGTGTCCAACCATGCGTTTGGCAAACAGTTTAAGTGGCGACATCAATGCGTTTGGCCAACAATCAAGGAGGCGATTATCGGGGTCTGGCTGGCAACAATGTTTGAAGAGGCGGCAATATCAGTTTTTCCCAGGCCTGGAAAAATCCGAGAGCCGCTACTGTCAAGGCAGTTCCCTTGGCGTTAACAAATTGTTTTTTAAAGGCACCAATCTATAATAATAAGCATAGCGCTTTGTAAAGGCAATCCAAAAGTGGTAGATTCTTTTTTTCAATTTCTTATCTTAATAAATTAGTAAGTGATATAACAAAACTGGCTATGACATAATTTTGGAGCTCAATTCTTCTGTTGGTATGGAATAAGAAGCGTATGCAATTCGCCCGAAATATTTAACTGTGGAGTGCCAGATACAGGCTTATTATTTCCGGGAAATTTCTGGGTCTAAAAAGTATTTTAGTGGTATGTTTAAAGAGTCAACAAAAATGCAAATTAATAAAAAATTCTATTATAACGTATATAAAGCACCTATTTTAACTTTATTAATTAAACTATGGTAGAAAGTCAACATCAGGTATTATGAATCAAAAGGAAAAATACTAAACTTAAAACAAAAATTGACCACCTCGTTAGGAATTTTTTACTTTGGTACAAAATCAACATCGGGTATTATCAATCAAAATCTCAAAAATATTAAACCAAAACTGAACACTTCTGTTAGGCTCATTAATTAAAATTAGGCAGAAAATCAACATCAGGTTTTATCAACAAATAATAAGAAATTAGTATCTATCTTTTGCTAAATCAAAATCAACATCAATCAAAATAGATCTTAATCATCTACTTTTAAAATATTTATTACTAGATTTTGCCATTTTCATAAATATTTCTCCGTCACTGCTTTGCAAAACTGAAATTATTTCTCAGCAAGAGTCTTCAAAATTGATTGACTTTGCAGTTCAGCCTTGATCGAATCCATGAACGTTCTGTTTCGCTCTTATTTCATAAATTATTCAACGGGCTAAAACTTGTCTCGTAAAAGTCATTGCTTGTTGGAATTGACAAAACAAAACCAACTATTTTTTTTAAATATTCAAAATAATTAAAAACGCTTGTTCTAAAGAAATTGGCCCAGATTTTATCGTTTGGAAATTCTTTTGGAAGGACCTGAAAAACACGTTTCAGACATGTGAACTCTGTATAAAGGGAGTTAATGTTAACTGCATCTAGAATTTTCAAAGTCCCAGAAAATTCAAAGAGTATTTTCCTGTCAGTTTCAATTCCTCTGATTTAAGGGACATTCCATCCTCCCGCTGCAAGCTGGGATACTTGGCTTGGCCTCATGACCACCGTGGTGATCTGAGTTTGAGAAAAAAACTAGTATACGGAAATTCCGCGACAATAACGCATAATTCCTGAATACGAGATCAGACACAAAATTCCGGGACATTCCCGGATTTTCCGGCTATCTGGCAACCCTACCCATACCTGGTACATTACGATTAGTTTCTTGATGCTAATACTTTTGCATTGATTGAAGACAAATTTTAAAAACTTTTCGAAATGTCCAGACAATAATTCTAATGAATATTGAATGAGTTATTTTACCTTCGTTTTTTACTTCTCCACAGGCTCGCCGCTAGCTGTTTGAGCGCCCGCGTGCAATAGCGATTATGCCGCCCCCTGTCCAACTACAGCCAGTGGTGGATCTAGGAAATTTCCGAAACGGGTAAAAAAAACTGTGAGATTGCCGCCCCCATTGTTGCCATCCCCAGTGTCGCCGCCGACCGCCCGAAGCAGCTGTTGAGCTAAAACAAAGGTCGCCCGCTAAATAATATGCTGCCTTGCATGCCCGCTTACCCATGTGCTCGTATCGTTCATTGTTTCTTAAAATTCTATCTATGAAAATGTATTGCATGTGCAACACAGGTAATCGTTTTCCCTCCAGTAATAGCTTGGAATATTCTACCAGGGAAACGGAAAATAACCACTTATTTTTTTAAAAATATCGGACTCCGGTATCCAGATTTCAATATCGGTATATCGATATATCGTCCTAAAAATATCACTCATAAATATCGATATTTTTTTTTAAAAAATATCGAAATATCGATATATCGATATTTTATCAACAGCCCTATCTCGAAGTCACTTCAGGCAAATGGCGATGACTGAACTTCTTCTGGTTCCTTGCTCCAATCCTCCAATGACCTGGACATAGATTAGGAATAAAGTCCGAATAAAGAGAATGTTTCAAGGCTAGTCGATGATGAGGTCTTTAGAGCAGGGAGAGTGGTATTGGCAAAGAACGGAAAAGAATTTCGCCATCACCATTGTTCGAATGAACTATCGCGACAAGGACTGGATATCGAACCAACGTACTCCCAACAGGCTCGCGTGGTTTTAGGGGCAGAGAGGGCCACGCAATGTGACAAACAGTGTGGTGAACTGTCCGCTTTAGTAATATGCATCACAACGCGGCTTGGCTAACCAAGAAATTTCAAATGAATACTGCATTTGATATTATTGGCACTTATATTGCTAAAAGGAAGTGTAAATATCAATTAAATAATAATATTTGATTGTATTTGGATTTCTATTGATAAAATGAAGTTTTAATGAGATTCCAGTTAATAGGCAATTGTATGTGGAAGTAACATACAAAATTTTAAAGAACAGAGCTTAATATATAAATAATGCTGGGTAGAGATTAAAAATTTTTCAGTGCGACGTTCGTTTAAATTTATATCTTGCATTGTTTTTGTTATTTATGATGAACATACGCAAAAATCCACGGCTTTCACGTAAAAACAAGAGCATCCGATGTTTATGCTGTTTATTATTATTTTTTGACATAAGATAAGAAACAGGGAAGTTAGCACGAAACGTAGGTAATCATCAATTAAATAATAGTTATTCGTTTTTGAAATTATACTTTACTTAGAAATTTTTTTAGAACAATGAACGTTTTCGTCATTTGAAATGGAAAGAAGCTTTTATTTTAGTAAAAAAAAAAAATCATTTCTAAACAAATACTCCGAGAATCTAATCATAACCTTTTATTCATATAACGAAAAATATCTGTAAAAATATAATAATTAATCGTTTTACCATTGAACTATTTAATAAGTTTTTTTATTGTTCTTTGTTCCCTGTAGCAGTTAGCAGAACCAGCTTGTAAGACAACCTAAAGATTTTTTTGGGTTATAATCAAAAACTAGGATGTTTATTAAGTATTCAAAGAATGTTTAAGCTAAACCTATGTTACCACGAAATACAGTGATATAAATAGAAAACTATATCAATAAATGTGAAGTAAAACTGTTATTTTTGTTAATGACAATAGTATATAAAAAATAAAATAAGTAAATAATTAAAAGGTTTTTTAATTCTAATTTTCTTAGTAATTTCTCAGTAACAATTAAAATATCTGCAAGTTTTTACCTTGATGATCTGTATATAATAAAATATCAACATTGAATTGGGTACCTCACCTGAACACCGTATAATTTTAAGAAGATAGTAGGGTTTCGAAGAAAATGTCGAGCTAAGAACAGAAAAAGAAATAAATTTAAAAAGATAGCTGGTAAGTTTTAACACCTCCTTTGTAAGGCTCTGCTTGGATACATTTAAGTTTGAGGTATATATTAATTTGTTGAAGTAAATTGAAAGACAGCAGTAAATCAGAGAAATAATATAAACACGACATTTTTTTTGAACTTGATAGTTTTGCAGTTATTTAAGAGATAACCATATCATAATATTGCTTATAAAATTTGGTCTTCATAAGGGATGTTGTTTTAATGACCCACTGAAAGGTTTCTACCTGTTCCACAATCTTGATAATCCTAATGCGTATAGGGAACTACAATTTTTTTTTAATGATATTTGATTCTGGAATGGACATAGAGATTGTATCGTCTTGTTTGTGACGTTATTAAAATTAGAATAAAATTAATGAGATGCATTAATTAATAAGTTAATTTGCAAAATTAATCCCGGGTAGGCGCCAAGAATGGAAGTGTTCTCTATCCGAGAGAAGCGACATTCCAATTCTGAAATACTTTTAATCAAAGCAATTGTAATTTTAAAATACCAATAAAAAACACAAATCTTCATCTAATCAAATGATATACTGGTACATTGGAAAGGAAGTTATTGAAAGCAGGGTTTACAACACCTATTATTTTCTTTGAATATAAAATTGATTGGTTTATTGAACAGAACTGAATATTAAAAGTTTCTTTTGAACAATTTAGAGCATGATTTGTAATGAATTAAAAGGTACAGTGCCATTAGGCACTAAGTGATCCCACGGTGTGTGTGAATATTGCCGGTGCGTCGTGTCAACGAACAGAAACGTGACGGAACTAAAGCGTCCAGATTTACACGCACCTTGGGGGGTGCTGACAACGGCCTACTCAACGTGGACATAAAGCGGATTTATAACCCCCATAAATAACTGAGACCTGCTTTCTATTTTCGCACGTTTCGGAAACTTTCCGCCGAAAACTGGCGCCGACTAGCAAAAATAAACCTTAGTGACGTTTCCTAGTAAATGAGTGCTTTATGAGAGTAGGGGAAGACGATCCAACCAATAGAGAAGCCGCCTCAATTTATTGCCGTGTTGGTGTTTTTTCTTGTCTGTTCTGGGGCCAATGTGACGCTGGTTCTTTGGCGCGGATTGCCGTGATTCGCCAAGGGCCGGACGTGACGTCGCATTACGAGAAGTACAGAGTCTTGCTCGGAGGAGAAGGACGGACGACGAGACATTCTGGTGCAGATCTTCATCTAGTACGGCCGAAGTGATTTTCGCGGAGTACGAGTCGGCAGCTGGGAACGCTGCCACCACGCTGTGACGGTCGAGATAGCTGGACGACCTCATGTGGCGCTGGTCTTACCTGGTCGCTGACCTGGGCTGTGAACAATGGTAAAAGCTACGGCCCGGACGGAAGCTCATGCAATCGTTCCACCCAGTAATGACCCTGAGATTTTGCAATGACCCTGAGATTTTGCTCTAACTGTTTGACATTCAATGATATGTAATTGTTAACCTCAGAATAAAAACAAACTTCATGTTTGACTAACTTCACAATAATAAATTGTACACCCAATTTTCAGTTTTCCTATTCATTACAATAATATTTCATGTGATGAGCTGAAGATTAAGTATGACTTTTGATATTCCAAATTGATAATTTTGCTAATGATAAAACAGTATGACCCAAAAGTAAACGTCCGCAAGGTAGACGTTACAAGCATGATTCTCATCTCAGAGCGTTGCCTAGGGTTGAATGACGCAAGAGTGTCTATACATCGTCGGCGTTCTTTACCGTAGCAGATGACGTGCAGATAAAACAGAGTCTCATAGACCCTGTTGGTCAGCTGGGCGAAGGTCACTTGGCGACGTCCACTTGGCGAGTTGGCTCCCCGCTGGTAGTGACCAGTCTGCCGATCTCCCGGGGTGCGCCGGTGCGGATTGTTTGCTGGCCCGAAACAGAATGTCATCCCTCCCGCGTGTTCGCTCCATTGAAAACTTGCAGGCTCCCAAGTTTTAGCAAACGCGGGAAATTTCAGCGAGTCGCAGCGTTTGGCGCGTCGTCCATGATCTCCATTGGCGCTCCTCATGCACCATAAAAAACTTATGGTTTCTAAAAGTTCGTAACACAGTTTGATTCGCTGGTTCCCAACAGAGGTGTTTCGCAACCTGACTTTTTCTCCGAAGCATCGTTTCTCTAGTTTTAAATTTCTACTGTACCAGGAAATCCTCATTTCGGCACAGTCCCTATACTGTCCTTTGAATTTCATTGAATGCGTAAAGCTTTTAACTTTCCGGCCTGCCATAAATCGTTCGGTCTTTCAGCGCAGGTATGAGTCACCTGGCTCTCGCCGATGCCAAAGAAACGTGGAATTCACACGCATAAATTTACCGTCACCAAGGGATGTTACAAGAGACAGACAAATTTTCCCAGTATAGACAAATACAATTACTTCAATCATAATCTGAGGTAGGTCTTTGGTTCTCCTGTGGTTAAAGTTGGGTTAAGGTCATTTAAAAATGGGGGACGAAACTGTGACTCAGACTAGGATGCGGGGACGGGGATGTAGTCCTTTTGATCGACTATCTGATCCTGATCACGAATTCGCCACATAAAAAAGACGGTCAGAAGGAAATGTATGTTATTTTAAACCCAAGACCTGGTGTTGCTCTCAAAAGCAGCATACAATTTGGCATTTAAACGTGTATAGCAATTATATAAGTAAGTGTCACAGAAAAAAAATCTTCAAGTATTTGTAACAGAAATAGGAACATAATGTTGGAAGGATTTTTTGTAGGTGGCGTACTGTCTGTACGAATCAAAGGACTGTAAATAGCCATATGGCGAAGTCTTCCATCCACAATGTTATATCAAATAACTGTTTAATTTTTGAATTTATGGTTTCCAGTAAATCTTTAGTTCTCACATCGTTTGGTCTCAGTATCTAAAAATTAGCCACTTCTAATTATTTTAATTTAATGTCATTTATTAATGGTAAGTAAATCAAATTTTGAATGGTTGGATACATGGAGTCAGTAAATATCTCCTTCTAGAAATGAGGTGTGAAGGTAAAATTGTAGCACATCTTTACTAAATCTCTTACTGATCTGCCGAAGAACTTCTCACTATATCAAATACGTTAAATACAACGACATACGTGTGAACTACTACAGAGACAGTTGCAAATGTTCGAACCTGACACAATAAGTACATCAAAATAGCATACTACTAATATAAAAATCTCATAGTGAGATGAAAAATTGTTGGCTTTACAAAAACAATAAAAAGTGTGAATAGTGAAAGAAATAACATGGATTAGATTACTAACAGTTTAAGAAAGTTACTTAATTCAGAAAGCCTTAGCAAGAGAATGCAGTTATACAGAAAATAAAAAAGCAGTAAATTCACTAACACTTATATTGATAAATTCGTCAATATACTTCTAACAGTAATGTGGATTCCCTCTTGTGTTATGTGGCTGATGCTTTGTCGATTATTCCGCAGCATTTACCACAAGTCTACCCCGCGGAGTTCTTGCACGTTCTAACCCGCACTCCGTACGCCGTCTACCTTACCACTCCAGGGAGAGCAAACTTCTGCCGTGCGGCGCTAATGAGCCGTGACTACCATCAGCTAACATCCTCCCCCGCAATCGCTGGCCACAGGAGAGAGTTTCGTAATAAACGGATGGTACTGCCATACATTCTCACCTCACCGTGAATAAAAGTTTGAAAAAAAATATTAAAAGTCGTTTAACTTGGACAGTACTTATACCGACAGGCGCATGACTGGGATAGCAGAACAGTTGATAACGATAGTAACAACCGTGGTTCAATTACTGCTGAAGCTGAAATCTAGCCTGATCCACCAAGCGATCAAATAAGGACCTGTTATGTGGATGTATTTTGTTATTCATACCGTATTTAAATCCCCATTACTGTCTCTGGAATTGATACTAAGCTAAATTAAGCAATCAGATTTATCACTGCCAGCAACAGGTCCACACGTCTTCAATGACTGCATATGTTACTGAATATCTGTTCCCAAAATCTAAGAAGAAAAAAAGCTAATGAGAGGTACATGCGACCAATTTCTACGCAAGCACTTAAACCAAGTAAACAATCTTGATTTTTGTTTTTTATTTAGGCCTCGTCAACGTTGAGGTCATTAGGGGTGGGATGGGAATGGGGTCAAGGACGGAAGAGCTTACGCCCCGTCGAAGTCGACGTCTTTAGAAGTGCCAGTGAGGTAAGCATAAGGAATAGAAAGAATTCGAGAGCGGCTTTTGAAGGAATCATCCTGACATTCGCCGGGAGTGATTTGGGAGAACCGCGGAAAAGACGAAATACGGTGGTACAAACTAGTTCTAAAGAAAACAGTACGTTTCCAAGCTCAGTACACGAACTAGAAGTTTTAGGCCAACCACCAAACGTTATTATCTATGTAATTACCAGTAACTAATTTTGAAGATAGCAAGAATTAAAAAAAGCGAATGAACGGACGGCTAAGTGTGTAGTTTCATCGCTGACATTGATTATACAGTGTTTCCGGTTTCCGATATATTTTTATCGGTTGAAACATTATCACAAAGGAAACACTCTCTTTCACCATTGTTTCTTCATTACCAGTAGTTCATAGCGGTAATTTTTTGACCCCCAAATGGGGTATTTTTATTGGTGATAATGATCAGAAGCTCAATATCGCTTTTTAAAAAAATAATAATAATAATAAAAACGAGATTAGTCTGCACGGAAATTAACACATGTTTCAGAATTCACAGATTTCATTCTGAAATCAGGATCGATGTTTTTCGTTTAACTGCTATTTCTGTAACACTTCAATGTGGTTTCATGGTTTTTGGTAACATATTCCAAATCACTAACACTACTGCGTGGCTCTTACTCAAGTAACAAGTAAAAAATTCGTGCTGAATACGGTAATCTCCAAATATCTGCAAACTTTTCAGAGTAAAACTCAGCAATTAAAAATAATAATTTTGATAGTTCAAGGAGACGGGAAATGTAATGTATGAAGCATACAGTAGAAGGTGAGGGATGATGTTATGTTGTCAGCTCGTCTGAAAAAAAAATATTATTATTATTGTTATCATTAAGGTTTTAGCTCTCTCCATCCATTTGGATTTTTTTTTTTTTTTTTTTTGACGCGTAATGGGAAAATTTTGCCCACGCCCGTCATAATGACCATCCAAGTACTTGTCAAGATAGCTTTCGGATCAGCACAAAAAACGGCAACACTGTTCCTCTCAAACTGAAAAGGAAACTTATGTTTTTGCACAGACTCTAAAGGTAATAGAAAATTCTAATACTCGCACTACACCTCGCAAAGGAAAAGTATTGTTTTCGGTTTATGAAAGATCGGCGGCGCCGTGAATCCAATCAAGGTCTTAACGGTGTGCTAAAAAATGGTGGTAAAGAAATTCTTAAGAATAATTTTTTTTATTGAATTGTCAACATATTTTAAGTCTCTTAAAACATTGCTTCGTTTTCCGTGAAATAAAACACAATGAACGAATAACTATTGGGATACTGCTTTGTCACGGAATTAGAAGAAATCAAACCACACGTAATATTGCTGTAAATACCATTTCCCATGTTCTCTACTCCGAATAGCGTAACGCTGACATGATATATGTAAAATCTGTAAAACATAAAACCTACAAGAGGAACACAACATAATTTGATTGAAGTCAGTAATTTTCAGGTAATAAAAATTAGTTTCCACTTGTCACGGTGTGAATGCCTCTAAAAGCTTTCAGAGCGTAATTCAGTTACCTTTCGGATTTGGTTTTGCAATCTGCATGGAACTGTCACTGAGATACACGCCCCCGGGTATTGAATTTTCCATTTTTCGCTCTCCCATTTGTCGTAATTTAACGCACTTAATAACTCTTGTCTTCCAACTTTATAATAAACACCGAAGCAATTCTACGTTGCTGCAATTCATCTTTCTCTAGTAACAAAGACAATACCGTTTGCTAAGACAATATATTCGTGATGTAGAATAAATGAATACGGATCAAAACGGTTCTGACGAGACCAATTCTCCCAAAAATTTTCGTGACTTTTCAAAGAACAATTCTGCAAATTGTTCTGAACTCTGCTTTTTGTACAGTGTATAACTTGGTTTATTAAATTGATAATATAATTTTATTTTGTTGAAATTATTTGTTTTCGCTTGAACAGTCGTTCCATATTCTACACTAGTGCAAACGCCTTTCCAAAACGATAGGTATCGTCTATGGTGATAGTAAGAATTTGTCTTTGTAAAGTTTTACGTAAAAACGAATCACGATTAATTATTATCTTTTTCCGATATTTTCCGTGATGTGAATAAAATTCTATGACTATATTCTAGCAGTATTTGACTAGAATTATCTTTTTTTTTATTTTATTTTTTTAAAAAGCATAAACAACTGATGCTCTTCTCCTTACATAAAACTTGTTTATTTTTGCGTCTGTTCATCTTAAATAAAGAAAAAGCAAGATGCAAGTTTAAAAGAACGTCGCACTGTAACTTTAACTTTTTTTAATCTCTTCCGAGCATTACATATATATATAGCTCTGCCCTTTCTATTTTTGTGTTGGTACTTCCACATACAGTTGTCTATTAACAGGCATTTCAGTTAAATTTCCTTTTAACAATATTAATCCAAATACAATCAAATATCATTATATATTTGATATTTAAACTTCCTTTTAGCAATATAAATGCGAATAATATCAAATGCAGTATTTATTTGAAATTTCTTGGTTAGTCAAGCCGAGCTGTGGTAGCGTTCAAGTATAGCTAACGCTTCGGCTATCATCGAACTTTCCGAAAGTTTCCGAGCTGTTGAGGTCACGTCTAGTCTGCAGGCGTATTTTACTAAAGCGAACAGTTCCCCACACTGTTTGCTGGTCATCTTGCGCGGCCCTCTCTGCCCCTAAAACCACGCGAGGCTATTGGGTGACTAGTTAACCCAATAGCCCTTCACTTCGGGAGGTCGTGGGTTCGATATCCAGCCCTTGTCGCGATAGTTCAATCTAAAGCGGTGATGGCGAAATTCTTTTCCGTTCTTTGCCTATACCCCACTCCCTGCTTTAAAAACCTCAACATCGACAAGCCTTGAAGCATTCTTTTTATTCGGAATTTATTCTTTATCTATGTCGAGGTCATTGGAGAACTGGAGCAAGGAACCAGAAGAAATTCAGTCATCGCCATTTGCCTGAAGTGACTTCCAGAAATGATGGAAAATAGAAATCCGGATCGTACAAGCAGGGTACATTTCCACAGACACGCCACAAAAATGATGTTCATACCAGTATTCGTACTCCAAGAAAATCAAAATGTTTATTGATAAAATTTACCATTTTTTAAATTTAATCTTTGTTAGCTCGGTCAACTGGTTCTCCTAGCAGATTTAAATTCGTTTTTGTGATTAATGTTTTCTTCTTTTCATCTTCCACACAACCACTTAATTTAAAAAAAAACACGTGATACAAGCGCGACACAAAAATGATAAAACATTGACCTTTGGCGTCCTGGCTAGGGTTTTAATAATTCCCTGTTTTTTTTTTCTCTATTTTTCACCTTAAGGAGGCCTTTGTAAAAACTCCTTTGATAAGTTGGTAATTTTAAAGTAGTGGGTGAATAATTGACAGTGGCACTTTGTACTTGTGTCACCGTTTAGGAACTGTTATTCCAATGTTTTGCAGTCTATCATCTGTTTGGCGTAGTGTATCGAGTCTTTGATGGAAGGATTCGGTTAGTCTTTTTATGACTCTGTCTATTGTTTCCATTTGTGATACTTCGTGCATTTCAGTAATTCTCGTTCTTCTGTCAGCATTTAGGATTAGACGAAGGCACCTGTTTTGTAAAATTTGTAAATGTGATAGGTTTGTTTTACAAGTTATTCCCCAAATTTGACAGCCATATGTTATTACTGGTAATACTGATGATTTGAAAAGATTGAGTTTTGTTTTTAGGTTCATTGAATGACTAATCGGTATATGAAATAGGTTTTTGATAATACCTAGGACGCGACGTTTAGCCGTTTTTCTGCAATATGTTGACGAAATGTGAGAGTTCTGTCGATAGTAACTCCTAGGTACTTGTGATGGTTCTTTCACGGTGTCTGTTTTCCGAATGTAGTCAGGTGACGGTTTAGTTCCGGTCTTTTATGTGTAAAATATATTGCTCGGATTTTTAGGAATTTATCGTTATTTTATTTCGTTTACTCCATAGCTCCATTTTTGTAGTTGATTTTGCATTTTGGTGATGTTCGGCATATGTTTTGTTCCTATGGTATAAATCGTCGCATCATCAACGAATTGGTCGACAAAAACTTTTATTATGATCTGAATATTGTTCACGTTTATATTAAAAAGTGTGGGTTCTAGTACCTATCCATGAAGGAAATGTTAAGGCAATATCTATTGGACATCACCTATTTTGCATTTGTTTCTTTAAATTTTTAGTAAAAAGATTTCGCCTGCTGAAATAACTTATGTTCCATTGACTGCGATTCTGTTTGGATGACTGTTGTTCATGGATAAATTGCTGCTTGTATTTTGGTGGGACGCCGACGTCCAGGCCATTAGAAGCGGGAAGGGACTGAGGACAGAAAACGAAATGGAATTTCGACCATGACCTTTCGAAGAAAGCTTGCCGTCATTCACCTGGATTGATTTGGGGAAATCTTGGAAAGCCCAAATCTAGATTCCCGGATGGGGATTCCACTCCACGTCCTTCCGAATGCGATGCCACAGCATTACCGGTCACCCACCACGATTGGTTTAATTTGTTCAAAGGGAAATCCGCAGGTGTAGGAGGTTGTGGGCAACAGCTTGTAAGACGATAAATAAACAATATTTTTCAGCTCTTTGATTTTAGATGTTTAATGTTTCATTATGACCTCAATGGATTATGGATATCAACTGCTTGTTACTTACATACATATTTTCTTAACAAAAATTATTTAATTATGATTTCACGTGTGGGGAATAGCCCTGTAGATCGTAATTCAATAGAAAATGGTATACTCAAAGTTTCGCTGAAGATTGCATTTGGCGTTCTGAAGGTTTCACTAGTTACTAATTAAAATAAGCAAGCATCGATCAATGCTCCTGAAGGAGTGTCGTCATTTAATTTGATATTACGAAAATAGTGGAAAGAATGCCTGGTTATGAATCCTGAAATTATTGGCTTGAACATGCTAAATAAAATGTGTAAGAATTCCCGGCTGGCTCTCGAATATTTAAACTCTTTTTGGTATTACGGTTTGTCGATAGCAATTCCATTAGAGCGGGAATAGGATTGTCTACATTAGGAAAAAATCAACCACGACATCTACGGAGAATCTATCTCATCACCAGCTTGAAGTGATTAAGGAATTTAGAACTCCAGTTTCGCAGAAACCTGGATTTGAAAGTTACAGCTTGCCAATCACGCTAGGTACACATGTAAAGGATTGTAAATATTTCCCTCTATTAGGAAATACTATTGGAGTCGTTTGGAGGCTTTTGAAACGGAATTATTCTCATACGGCCGTAGATAATATTTGTAACTTCGCCATATTCCAACTTGATGGCTCTTAGCAACTGATGGCGGAAACTTTCGTCATCAATTACAGGAGGGCAATAAAGTTCCTATGCTATGAGAGAATCTTGCAACAACGAACTTGCAGTGATCTCTGAGGTTCTGGTATCTAGTCATCTACAGTACACTCGAAGAGGAAACGGAAACAGCTCTCTCTACAGATAACAAACAATTAAATATGACAAGAACCAGGCAACAAATTCGCAACCACCTGCTTTTAGCGCCAGGTCTTTAGGCCTTGTTACGGATGATATCTAGTATTTCAACCACTATGAAAATCATGAATAATTGTAGGAGATAAATTGACGAGCCTCCACATAACTGAATGCATTTCGGAGGGATTTAGAGTTAATAATTAAGTAAGCAAGTATGGAAGTTACTGTTTCGTCTCTCTGCCATCACTCAAGAGGCATCGTTGCTGCTGCAATATGTTGCAACTTCAAAGAATTCTCAATGCTGGCAATGCAACGGCTCGTTAATTAAGCTATCATTTTTAATGTTTGATTTTCTCTTAGTAACTGTTGAAGTGATTTGTGGCAACCATGGAAAAATGGAAAACCCAAATCTGGATGCCCGGACACGGACTCGGACAGGCGCCCTCCCGAATGTTAGGCCAGAGCATTAACCACTCACCCACCACTTTTTTTAAACGAAGGAACATCGGTAGAACTAGGGTGCCATCCAGATTTCAGTTTCCATGGTTTCCAGGGATCACGTTTCTGTTAAAGCTTATCGCAGAATGCCTCCGTTGTTCTCAATCCTCTACCGACTACACCTAGCGTGGTGAGTGAGCCGTCGAGCGTGGTTGTTGAGTGGTTAACGTATTCGGGTGGTCGTTTCGAATTTCCGTCCAGCCATCCAGATTTGGATATTCCGTGGTTTCCCAAAATCACTCCAGGCGAATGTCGGGAGAGTTTCTTGAATAGTTTAAGTCCAAATTCCTTCTCGTTTCTTGGCTTCAGTCCTTTCCTGCCTCTAAAGACCACGACGTCCACAAGGCCTAATGAAATAACCACAAAAGACTCTACCAGTCCTCATGGAGCAACTGTAAAGACCAATTAAGAAATCAAGAAATAGTGAAAGATATTTAACATTATATTGCGAATACTAACAACAACGGTTGTACGATATTTCGTATTTAAGCGGTGAACTGAGGTTTTTGACTTCTTAGATAGTATTTTATTACCCGCCACCCAGATTGTGTTGTTTAGTTCTTTCTTTATTAGTCCTTCGAAAACTGTGTATTTGATAAAACGTTATTTGTCCAAAATTTAGAAAAAGTTGCAATAAGGCTATTACAACCTCGGAGAGAGAGTGAAGAAAAACTATGGGTACGTTTTTTGTTTAATGTCAGCGTTAAGAAAATCGTTTTAAGTGTAAAAAAACGATTTTCACGAAAATCCACATCCAACAATTTCAGATTTTAAATGAATTTAAATTTTACTGCTAGTAAGATTATGTTAGTTGTAGATTTAATGTTTTAGTTTCCATTATTCGAAAGACTGATCTTGGACATTCCGACTTGAGTATGACGTAACCTTGACGTGTAAAATCGTATTTTATTTTTAAATAAGTAATACGAGTTAGTTTGAAATATGTACGTAAAAACATCTTGACATCTTTACAATAAACAACTGAAATATGAGTTTAGGACTAACTGAAATAAATTTACATTTGACACAAACAAGTTTTTTACATGCAGAAATGTTGTTGTTATAACAATTGAGAATCGCTTTCAATAAATTTGTTTGGCTGTATACGACACCAACATTCTAGTCATCTACCAAAAATATAATTGTAACGAGCCACGGTGGTGAAAGATTTTTTTAACATCGTGAATGAAGTGCAGTGTTGGTGAGATAGTGGGGCAGAATTAGTAATCATCACATTGTGTTCGAAAGTCCTAGGTTAAATCCAAAACCTCTCCTCAGTGTGCATTGAGGTTATACGATACTGTTGACACCTTGTCGAATCACCTGGTGTCTCTGGGAATAGTGAGCCTAAAAGGATTGGCACTTTTCTTTTCTTTCAATACCAAGCCAAACGACATTATACACCGATCAAAGTCGTCCACATACTGGGGAAGCCAAGTTGAAAGCACCCAAGATAATTTTGGTCATCAGGTGTAGTGATATCATCATCGTGAAATTACACCAGACACCAAACGTCACAACTTCCACTAAACTAACATGTTAACATTTCTGGTGACAGTAAATCGTATGCAGACTAGCAGGCGTCACCCGAAAAAACGGGTAGTGTCGATGACTCAGTACGGCCTACCCATTGTTCTAACTTCTGCCGAGGGGAATGTAAGTCAGCCACGCGTGGGCGTTGAGGAAGATGACAGGTGATCGACTTGATAGACGGAGCCTGCGGGCAAGGCGCTCAGAAGCAGCTGCTTGTCAAGCGACGCGTGGGCTGCTGGCACGTTGCACAGCGGATCACACACGACTCTAACAATTTCATTTAAGAGGCGCTTTGGGAAGTTATTAGCTAACACTGTGAAACTATATTGGAGAAACCAGAATCTTACAACCTTCCTTCGAAATGTTTGTGGTCTGGCTCAAAGATCAACTACTCAGTCAGATTTAAGATGAGAGCTGTTATTATCATTATAACTCCACGATTCACTAAAAGTGTGTGGCGGAGGGTGCAAAGCAACTATACGAAAGGGTAATGATTTGGGAGGGATATACTAGATATAGCAGGAGGTACCCATGGGAATTTTGAGGAAGTGATCCGGAAAAACCCAGATCAGGATGGCCAGAGTGCTTTATCGAAAGCTACTCCTGTCGGATTTTAAGTTTACTCACCCGGTGAATACCTTCTATTCCATTCCCTAATCGCTCGTGGAAAAAATCAGTACAGAAATGAATCGGTTCTGGCCCTGATTTCTCTTATCTCATTTTCGTGGTTATTCCGAGATATGAATGTTGATGGTAGCAATATTTGTTTGCTGTAATTCCGAAATACTTCAGTCGAGAATTTTTTATTTAGCTTTTTTTTAACTGCTTTACGTCTCTCAACAGCGAGGTCTTTAGAAACGGGAAAGGATGTGGGGAGGGGGGGGGCAAGGAATGGGAAGGAATTCGGCCATGGCCTTTTTAAGGAAGCATCCCGGCATTTGCCTGGAGTGATTTGGGAAACCATGGAAAACCCAAATCTGGATGCCCGGACGGGATTCGAACCGCCGTCCTCCCGAATGCGAGGCCAGAACGCTAGCCGTTACACCACCACGCTCTGTTTTAATTAGCTTCTGTCGAGAGCAGCTCCTTCGGTGTTCCAGGTCTGCACAATTTAACTCCTTCAACATCGCACTTACGCTTTCCCTCCAGCTATATATAACTGTCACGGATCGGGCGGCTCTTCTTTGGACCTTCACTAAAGCTTCCATTAACCCCTTTTGATAGGGACCCCATACAGAACAACAATATTCTAAGTGAAGACGCACTAGTGACTTGTATGCAATCGATTTAACTTCCGGAGTGCATTGTTTTAAATTACGACCTAGGAATCGGAGCATAAGATTTGTTTTTCCAATTACATCCTTGATATGCCCATTCCAAGACAAATTACTACGAATTGTTACTCCCAGGTATTTAGCGGAATCTACCGTTCTGAGGAATGTTATATTCAGAACTAAATGGTGTCACATTTTTACTTACACGCATGACTTGGCACTTTTTAGCGTTTAACTCTTACTGCCAGTCTTTACACCACGCAATTATTTTCATAATATCGTCTTGTAACAAAGAGCAGTCGTCCTGGGTTTGATGTACCCCACCTAATTACACTTCTTATGTCATGAATTATTATCACAGTAATGTTTGATATGTGACAGTGATAACTAAGTATTGTGTTGTATACTGGAATATCGCAAATTATGTATTGTGTTCCTTTATGAGTTTATTGTAGAATATCAAGACTAGAGGAAGAAACATATTGTTAACACTTTTGAGACCTTATCTAACCTGCATTTAGTTAAATAAAAAATTGGCGTACAATTTTCACTGAATTTTAATACCTATTCAAGAGCATTACACACGATGAATACCGAATATAGGAAAAAATTCTACCCTCTGGTTCGTACGATTTATTTATATATATATATAGGGTACACTAATAAAATTTTTAGGAATTATTTTTTTAATCAAAACACAACTCCCTACTAAATTTCATCACAATAAACCTAAAGTCGATGGAATTAAAAGAATTGCGTACGCTTGGTCGGATGGACGAAACCGGTGAAATTATTTGGTTTCCTTCTTTTTTTTCGTGCTGTTAACAAATACTGTAGTTTCTTTTTGTCAGCGTTTTTAACCTCAACTCAGAGTGTCTAGGAAAACCATCATCACCATCACTTTCAATAACATGGATAGAGTTGGTCAAAGCTAAAACCAACAATATACTCCCGTGAGTAGTATATAAACAGAGGACAAGTAAAAATCGAAGCAAAATGTGAAATATTTCGCACGAAGGTTCACTGATGAGGGATTAGCGATGAAGAAATGCCCTTTAATTTTATTCCACACGCAGGGGCCTAGCGTAGCGAACGGCAGTCTTAATCCATTTTTATGTTATTATCATTGGGGAAGCTAGGATTGTACCCAACATCCTCCTGCAAAAATACACGCTCATGAGACAAATTAACTTTCAACACACACAACACTGCTGCATAAAAATAGCTAAATTCTCGTTCTCAAATCTAGACGACGAAGATACGAGGTATTCATAAAATTCATACCCGAGAAGAAAGGCAACCTGTAAACTGTGAAATCTTCGTATAAAAAGATTTACACCATGACCCTAACAAAGAAAGTGTGCCCATTCAACTACAGAGTTAAACCATGAGCTTATACAGATAAATACGAGCTACCAGACAATGGGGTTAGCATAATATCTTTTCTAAAATATTCCGTTCATCGCTGTTGTGAACATCATTGATGAGTCTCGTGATTCGTTCTCATGTCGCATTTTCAGCTCGTGATTGGTTTATTTTGCTACCGAATCTGACTGGTGGATGATTAACGCTTGAACTTGGCTCGAATTACCGTCCAGCGATTCAGATTTCGGTTTTCCATGATTTCCCGAAACCATTCCTGGATATTTCCTACATAACGCCCATAAGCAGCGTCTTCTCAAATATAAACTGTCATTATGAGAAGTAGTTGACCAGGCTTTACACAATATGCCAGTACTTACAATCACATCGTTCAGAACAAACAAGACATAGATGATTCGATGTCGAAAGGCATGATTACAACTATTAACTCACATTACCTATAAGTGACAACTTGCCGCCTTCTGCTAGTTTGAAAGCCAGACAGACACTTTATTCCACTGCATGTGGTAAGCCTTATTAGTGGATGCAACCATTCAAAAACGTCCTAGACAAATACCTTGTTTCTGTAACATATTAAACTTCTGTTTCACAACTTCCGGTGTTGTAAATGTTAAAACTAGTTTTAACTGAATGTTAAGTGGGTCTTGCAGGCTATCTTTTTAGTTGTAACTGATAATTTATGGCCTCGTATGTTTCTGCAAGAGGATATTTATTACTGTTGAACTGTCCCTATATTTATATGTCTACTATTAACAAATCTGTTGAAGGAACGTCTTAGACTGCTTAGTTAAATTACTCTCAAAGTGTTTTCATTATCTTCCTCGCATAGTTCACATTATCTTTACTGCAGTGGTCTACTTGGAGGTACAGTCGACATATCTTTTAATGGCCATCCCAGTGAGATCTAGTTTAACATCCATTAATCGAATGTTTGCCATTAAATGAAAGAAACTACTATTGTCAGTTGACTAATTTGTGGCCTGTAACCGGCGGGGAATGCTTTGATCAAAGTTTATTTATTTATTTCGTGTCAGAAATACACATCACACAATCACAAACATCAAATTGTACTGGATCAAAAATTGGTCACTTCAATTGCATTTTCTGAGGCCTCATACAGATCAGCTGCCGAGCAAGATGCTGGATACAGTCGACAGTGGAGCATGTGCTGAACAGTCTGGTCTTCTCCACAGTCGCACTTTATGTCGTCGACCTAAGCGTGACACCATCTTGCTAAGTGGACTTTGTATCTACCCACTCCTGATCTTAGCCCATTAAAAGACATCCACATCAACCATCCCTTGTCGTAGCCAGGTCACAAATATTCGGACAATCTTCCACAGCCATGTGGAAGGGGAGCCGTAGCTTCCCATAGTTGTAATCTGGCATTCTCAGTTGTCATTGTAAGTTCCTGAGACTTTCTTAGGAAACTTTTCCTGGACTTATATGCCCATATAAAGGATGAGATTTTTCACGGTCCGCTTTCCTCCTTTTCTTATTCACTGCTATTTCCCTTCGAACAGAAGGTGGTGCTATTCCTGCG
>CM061920.1:359932667-359968014 GCA_031002005.1 Vandiemenella viatica
GAGCCATGCCAAAATAGTGATGAACAAACTTATCAGTATTGGGCAAAGAATTTTTTTTTTTTTTAACAGTTTAACGTCCCTTTTTAACAACGTGGTCTTTAGAGACGGGAAAGGATGGGGGGCAAGGAATGGGAAGGAATTCGGCCATGGCCTTTTGAAGGAAGCATCCCGGCATTCACCTGGAGTGATTTGGGGAAACCATGGAAACCCAAATCTGGATGCCCGGACGGGGATTCGAACCGCCGTCCTCCCGAATGCGAGGCCAGAACGCTATCCGTTACACCACCACACTCGGTGTTTGGGCAAAGAAGATTTCATCTTCCAACGTCCATAATAAGGAGGTATCACGACAGTAAATTATCCTCGATTGTGGGATATGCTGCTAGCAGTTGGGCACATAAGTTACGACAAGTTAAACCTAGCCAGGCACTAAGAAGCGTACAAAGAAGCATACTGATAAGATTAAGTGGTGCATATAGCACAACAGCGACCGACTCTCTGCTGGTTGCGTTGGGCGTTTGGCCACTTGACCTAGAAGTTAGAAAGATAGGGGCACACTATTGGCTACGAACCGGTGACGCCGAAAAAGTAGAACAAATTTTAGGAAGACCGGTTACAGAAGCACGGGAGATAAAAACAGTCTTGATGGAAGAATGGCAACAACAGTGGTCGCGTAGTACGACTGGCAGGAGAACCTACAATATTTGGCCAACAATTCAAGAGAGATTAAACCTTCGTCACCTAGATCCGTCAACCGGACTTGTTCATTACATCACTGGACACGGGCCATATCCCAGCCTACTACATAAAAGAGGATTAAAAGACACAAGCTTGTGTGAGTGCGGGGAAGAGGGTACACCCGAACACATCGTCTGGGATTGCACACAAATGGCAGAAGCCAGAAACGAAGGATTTCATGAACTAAGAAACATGAAACGGAAGACATACTAAAAAATGAGCAACTTTGGCGCAAACTAGACGAAGTGATGCAAAATATATCCAAACTGCAAAAGGAGAGATTCATGCAAAGTTTAGCGACAGCAAGAGGAAGGCCAAGTCAGTCCGATTATGACGTCACACAGTAATACCCGAGAGCTGCCACAAGCGAATGCGTGTCTAAGCACTCAATCAGCGAATCATGTATCGTGCTGAAAACGCAACCAGCTGGTCTGCGGAGAGGAGTGCTTAAACCATATTAAAGACTTTAAATGGACCGTTTCGCAGTAACACCACTGGAGATTCTACCTACAAACAAGAACATGCTAAAGCAACACGTATAAAAGTATATAGTGTATGTATAAGTTCTTTACTAGTGCTCACATGAACTATAGTCCGATGCATAAAATGTGGTCTGAAATTGCAATAACACAAATAATAGATAATAGTTGCAGTCTCGAGCCGCTTCTGAAGTAAAACATTGTTATCTCTTAAAATATGTAAAAATGTTGATAGTTAGTTAAGAGTAAAAGTTGTAAATTATGTAGCCAATAATCTTAAAATAGGAATTTGTTCAAATATTGAAAATAACAAATACCGGCAGTAGATGTTAAACTAATCTAGTTCACCTGTGAAACGAACAACCTACTAGCAGGATATTAAAGACTCCTTACTTCTGCAATTACATATATATCATTGAAAATTAGTTCTCACAACCAGTGTTGGAGGTGGCCAGTCTCCCGATGGGCGGCCTTCTCGGTCACTTTGGCTGCCAGAGAGACTGAGAACGTGCGCTATTCCGGGAGATTTGGAATTCGGATTACCGCACCGATACCAATGCTGGAAAATGCTTTCTTAGATGGTAGAGTAGTAGATAGTAGTAATAGTTTAGTAGTAGTGGTAGACGTACGAAGTGACATAGTAAAATATTAAAAATTCTAACCATAAAGTGGACAGGAAACTGCAGATACCATACAAAAACTAGAAAACTATAATAAATCAATTATGACAAAATACAGCAAGTTTAAAAAGTTATAATATATGTTAACTGCGAAACAATCGTATGTATCGTGCCAACAAGTAAAGACTGTACAGATATTGCCAAAGCCATACATAACAAAAATTGAAATTACTCATTGTGAAATTATCTGTTGAAATATCAAATGTAAAACTGTTGTGTTAAATTAAGGCCTATTTTAGTTTCTAGATACTAGGCTGTAAAAATGTGTGCTAAATAAAAAAAGGTCCTTGATTAGTGGGTTGTTAGATTTGTGGGCTGCATTATAAAATTTGGTAGCAAGATCCTTAAATCGTTGTTTTAAGGTTGGTAGCCCTGTGGCTTCATGAAGGGCTATTGTGGGAAATCTGCAGTCGAGATGAAGGGCTCACTTCGGAGCGCGATTTTGAATAACTTGTAGTCGTCTAAATTTGTTTTAGCTGTGTATCCCCACACAGGACAGGCATATTCAAGTATTGGTCGTACTGAGGTGCAGTAGATCCGGACTCCTAAGGGTGCGTAGAGCTTACTGTCCGTTTTTAGCACTGGATACAATGCTTGAAGTCTCGCGCTAGCTCTTCTGCGGGGGTCGTTTATGTGGGCCCTCCAGGTCAACCTGGAGTCAAGTAGAACTCCAAGGTAGCGAACTGTATTTGACCATGGGATGGAGTTGTTATGAATTTTGAGTTGTGGATCCAACTGAGGTCTCAGACAAGGTCCTATCCTTTTAGTTAGTAAGATAGCTTGGGTCTTCGTTGGGTTGATTCCAATACGCCACCTCCTCGCCCAGGCCTCAGTCTTTTGCAAAACCTCCTGCAGACGACGGGTGACGATTGCTTTGCTGCGGCGGCGGGTGAAGTAAGCTGTATCATCTACATACGTGGTGGTGTGAATTCCGTTTTGAGAGGGTACATTAGCTGTGTATAGGGAGTATAGCAAAGGTCCCAGGGTCGATCCTTGTGGTACTCCTGCCTGGATGCCTCGCCTGGTGGAGTAGACGTTTACAATTTTGACTTTGAAGGTGCGGTTTTCCAAGTATGATTTTATCAGTTTGAAAAGCTGGCCCGGGAGTCCGAGTTCATAGAGTCGGAGTAGCAGTCCGGCGTGCCATACCGAGTCGAATGCCCGGGAGATGTCTAGTAGCACTAGTCCACAGTATTCTTTATGGTTGAAGGCCGCCGTAGCAGTCTCGACTACTCTCATCAGTTGCTGGGTGGTGGAGTGTCCCTGGCGGAATCCAAATTGATGGTCTAGGAGAATCCTCTGTCGCTCGATGTAATGGTTTAGGCGTTTGAGAAGGAGACGCTCAAACACCTGATTGATGGTAACAGACTTATGGGCCGGTAGTTTTGCGGTAGAGAGGGGTTTTTCCCAATCTTGTGAATTGCTACGACTACGGCCTGTTTCCACCGGGTGGGAAAGTTCTTCATGTCGACAATCGTTTTGAACAGCATCGTGAGGTGGTTTATTGCCGCTGGAGACAGATTTCTCAAACAGATGTTACTAATTCTTGGTATGACCAGATTCCGATCATTTTACGTCCTACTTACGCGTCTTAGCCCCACAGAGACTGAGGTCAGTGTGTATTGACAGATCACGTGACTTCAGTATAGTGCACTGGCTTTCGCAACGAGAGATTGATACGTATTGGAGTCCATTTATCTCAGATTCGTAAATATAATCTGAATATGGTAACAAGGAGTTTAAACTATTTTCTACAAAACTGTTCTTTGCAGCACCAAAGATATACTCGCGCCCTCCCGTTTCCGTTTCACGGTATTTTCTCCGAGCTTCCGTTGCATTAATTCCTTCTCTTCCTCTGTATGTTTATTCCAGCTCAAATACAATTTTTAATTCATACGTTACCTGCAAATATCCCAACACTGAGGTATTGTTGTGAACGCACAACTGGGTATTTATCGTGTATCTAGAATGGTCGATCTTAGGCGTATTTATTTGTTAGTTTTCACTTGCGGAACCTTCTAATTTTCTGAAGGCTTCGCGTTTTTGACAGTTCAGCTGAAGACTTGCACATAACTTCCGTCGTAGGCAAAGCTAATTCTAAATTACGATTTATAGGTCGTATTCTGAAGAATTGTAATGCTCATACGAAGGAATTAGTGCGTCAGCATCTGGATTACTGTTGTGGAGTTTGCCATCTGTATCGCAAGGGCCTGAATGACTCAGTGGAGAGGGTACAGAGGAGAGCCGCTCGATTCGTGACTGGTTACTACAGCCTTTTTGAAAGCGTCACAGAATTGATACATAGATTGGGCTGAGATTGTTTGGAAGACAGACGACGTAATTTGCGTTTGAATTTATTGGAGAATATGCGAAATTCTATAACCTACGAGTGCAGTGAGATACTTCTTCCACCAACCTATTTGGGTCGCAATGACCGGAGGGATAAGATTCGAGAAATAACTGATGCTTTCATGTATTCTTTCTTTCCTCTTGCTATTTGGGATTGGAATGCGCGGAATAAGATTGGTGCTTAGCACCCTTTGCCACCCACAATGTTTGTGAATTGCAGAGTACGGATCTAGATGTAGATGTAGAACCCAATGGCAATCTCAATCATATGGGCTGATAGCTCATCATTCGCGCTGATTACTTAAGCCGAAATAAATTAGTTTTCATCCTATGAATGTCTACAAGTAACTAGGGAATTTTTTATTATAATTATTATTATTTTCTTGTATGGTAAGAAGTATAGAGTGAACTTCTCCGCGTCTTATTCCACGAAAGACGGCTCAACTAACCGACTACCAATCTCTTTTATACACACAACTTGGCGTAAAACAGTTAATCCGTTAATCGTTAACTAACGAAATTTTGTCCAAACTTTACTTTTAAGTTAATCTAAAAAAATCAATAACGTTCTTCTTAACTTCCGTTAAATTTGGTTTATTTGAATTGCACGCTAAAGGACGCTTGTACGTTCGGCAAGTCGAACAGCGAACGAATTAAGTAATGCGAAGCGCTAGTGCGAGTGTGATACATATAATTGTTAAGTTAGGCTTATGTGGGTGTGAGCAGGAACTCTATAGTTGTGGAGAGTTTGCATTTTATGCTGAAAACCGGCGCTCACTACACGTTTAAAATTCGATCAGTGATTGATTTATATTTTTATAAATTAACTTTTTTGCTACGAGGAATATAGTAGCACTTCTTAGTTTGTGTTGTGTTGGATTTTTTTAGTGAAATAAATTAAATTGATATTGGTTACATGATTAAATCATGGAAACTGAAGATCTACAAATTCTTAGTGAAATCGGAAACGCTATCAATGGCAACGAGAAGTTTAAAAATCTTTGGCCACATTTATACGATTATATTGCATTTAAATCAATATTGGAAGAACAATTCATTTATGAATTGAAACTGTTTTAGCCTTAACTTTCTACAGTCAAGGCTCACATTTCTAGGCTTAATAATCTCAAACAACACATGAAGATGATGCATTCATACATTCAAATATTTTTATTTTGAAGAAAAAACAGAAGCAGGGTCAAATCGGGGGATAAGGAAAAACAATTCAAAACCTTCTTAAAGTGCTGTGGATTCTGGTGTAGATAGCACAAAAGTTTTTTTATTTTATTTTTTATCTCCATCTGTTAATAAAAGGATACGTCAACAAAGCATTGGTGAATCTTTTGGCATCGAAGTTACAGACAGCGGCGTATCTTAATCTGGTTACCAATGTTCTGATCTGGGTTTTCCATGGTTTTCCCAGATCACTCCACCGAATGCGGGGATGGTTCCTCACAATAGCCCATGGGCGCCTCCTGCCATATCCCTTATAACCCTTCCAAACCATAACCCTTTTCGATAGGTGCAATGCACCCTCCGCCACACACTTTTAGTGAATCGCGGAGTAATAATAATAATAATAATGTATTGTAAACTTTTTCGTTGCCAACATGATTGCTCCACATGTTGCAGAATCCGATACGTTTGAGAAGCTGATTGAAACGTTGAACCCCTGTAAGAACTGTTTCCAGAGGAACATTGGATAGACGTATTGTTGATGGTTAACCTGTAACAAAAAGCTTTAACTTGTGTTAAATTTACGAAAATGTGACGCTTTAACGATTTTGGAAGTTAGCTTCATAAGTAGTGGATTAACAAATTTAACTTTTGGATTAACTGTGCCAAACTATGGTTATACACCATTAAACATTCCAGGAATTCTCATAAAATCGAGAAGTATGTTTGTAAACATACTCGATTAAGCAACAATGATTTTCAAGCACATTTCGCAAAGCATTTTCCTACTAACGCAATACATAATCATTTTAATAGTTTTACACTATAGCTTCGGTTGACGATAAATGATTATAGCCCATCAGAATACCTAAAAACCGTGCAACTACAAGTCTACAGCGAAATAATGGTACCTTGTTCCAATGACCCTCACAGAATTGAATGTAGTAGATTCAACAGTGCTTGACGCATTTTTAATTAAGGTTGTGGAATCAATTCCTCTCCTCGTAATACATCTTCTGTGATGCAATGCACTGCATATTAATGTTTCGCAAACTATCCGCTTTGTTGGGCTTCCCTAAGTACTGTGGAATAGTGTTAATTAGTGACGCTTCAACAATCACGAAGTCATGAAAACTGGCTGCCCTAGGGAGCTTGACTCATGAGAGTTCGAAGGCCTATGGTAGTGTACCATGTTCCTAGGATAAATCCCATGCTTCTCCGCAGTGAATATTGAGGGTATACCGCACTGCAGATAGTGCTTCGTCCGAACTTGGCAGTTCCTGCGAAGTAATAAAGCGCTGAAAAAAATTTTCACGCTTTCACAGGACATTAAAGAGTGATCCCAGAAACGACTAGAAAAAATACTATGAATATTATACAACACAATATGATTGAAAGAGTTCCATGGTCTTTAGCACGGATAGGCTTGAAAAGTTCTCGCAATCACCACCAAATATCAATGCTACCTCAAAGAGGTTTACACGCAGTAATAGATCTTCTTTTAGGAATAAACACGTGAAATGTCAGTGCTCTGGGAACAGATTTGCGGTGCGAACATCTCTTTGTTAATGTACCCTCGTAATGATTTGTGAAGATGGAAAAGAAATGGAGATTCGAACGGTGATGTAGTACTTTGTAAAGGACGGTATGAAAATAAAAGAAATTCATGCCAATTTTCAGAACGTACTGGGGGACTCTGCTTCTTCATTTTAAACTGTTTCCACATGGATAAAAGAATTTAAATTTGGGCGAGACAGCTTAGATAATGATCCATGTTGGCCAAGATGAACCACTACCCCAGAAATTATTGCAAAAATACACAAAATGGTCATGGAGGATCGCCGACTGAAAATGCGTGAAATTCCTGAAGCTCTAGGGATGTCATTTGAACGGGTATATAATATTTTAAAAGTTGGATTGGAGATGAGAAAATGATATGCTAGATGGGTGTCACGGCTCTTAACACTATATCATAAACGCATCAGAGTGGAAATGTCAGAATAATGGTTGACCCGTTTTCAGAGAAACCAACAAGCTTTTTGGGCCGGTTTGCGACCATATATGAAACTAGATGAAACTTGGATCCACTACTATATCCCAGAGACAAAACAACAGTCTGTGGAAACACGTTGATTCACCACAACCAAAGAAAGCAAAGGCAATGAGGTCGACCGGAAAGGTAACGGCGTCAGTTTTCTCTGATGCGCAAGTGATTATGTTAATAGATTATCTTCCCACTGGTCAAACAATTACGGGACAACACTACGCTAACCTCCTGGACCCACCGCAGCAAAAGATACGCAAAAAAAGGCCAGGTTTGGCGATGAAGAATGTCAACTTGTATCAAGACAATAAGCGCCTTCACACAAGTGACGCTGCCATGGCAAAAATACATGAATTAAGATACGAATTGTCGCCCCACCCACCTTATTCGCCAGATTTGGCTGCAGTAGACTTCCATCTCTTCTCCATGCTCAAAATTTTCCTCGGTGTACGGAGATTCTCTTCAAACGAAGAACTGGCAGCTGAAGTTGACGCGTATTTTGCACGCCTGGAGGAATCTAATTTTCGGGATAGGAACCAGGCATTGGAACATCACTGAACCAAGTGCATAAGTGTACAGGGAGACGACTACACAGAAAAACAAAAAGGTTTTACCTAGGCAAGTCATTTCTTTCTATTCTATTCTATTTCAAACCTAACAGTTAATCCTAACCACACGATATAAATGACGGAAGCCATAACACAAGGGAGAAAAAGCCAGTATGTCTCAAACCTATTTGTTTTCCCTTCAGGCTTTACGGATCGTCGACATTCAGGCCATTAAAGGTGGGAGAGTATTGGTGGCAAGAAACTGGAACGAATTTGGCTATGACCTTTTGAAGGAACTATCCTGTTGAGATTTAGGAAAATCACAGGAAAACCCAACTCTGAATGACAGGACGGGAATTTAAACTAGCGTCCTTCCGAATGTTAGACTCCAGGGTGGCAAATCCCACACCAGACTCGGTCGCAGATTACGAAAGAAAGGGAGCGTCCATAAACTACGTAGATCCGTCTAGGGGGAGGGATTGGCTGGAAACCTACGTTGAGCTACGTGGATGGAGGGGAGGTTACCAAGTCAAGCCACGTAGCTTCTTATTCATATTAGGTGTCACAGTTAAAATAAGGTACAGAACACACAAAGGCATGTGAATATTTATTTTCGTCATTTAATTATCTCCGTATGTAATTTACGATAGTCTAACAAGAGAAAACAGTACAAAATGTCTTCTGTAACCAATAGGGGAAAAAGCTACGTGCCACGCTTGGGGGGGGGGGAGGAGGGTTAGATGAAAAAGCCACATTGGGCTAAATGGGAGGGAAAGGAGGGGGAGTTCACAGGAAGCCAAAATAATATTACGTGGTTTACGGACGCTCCCAAGGTTTATTAGCACAATGCTTAAGTAAACGATGGAATTCACATAACAGTTTGCAATTTAGACTAAATCTAAATTTGCTGTATAAAGCTATTTTCGTTTTCACTATTCGAATCTAAGTGGTCAGAGAAGGTAACGAAGGGAAATTGTAGGCACAAGTAGTTCTTCCTAACGTACCAACTATGGATCATGATGTTCAACATTTTTACACTGATGAAAGCCCAGCAATGACGCATTCTTTGGCTATGTTGTTATTACATCCTTCGTCAGATGGTATGAGTTGTCTATTATGTTCTAAAATCGTTTTGATCTGTTATCTGTCTCTGACATTATGTTTATTATTACTTATTTTTGTATTACTTTATTGCTGCTGTTAACAACTAAGTCTTATTTTCCTATTCTTCTATTAGTTGACATGCAGGTTGGTAACCCGGTTGCAGTGATCCTTGAGGTATACCCATATGAGGTAAGTAAGTCGTTTTTTCCTATGTATGTGTGTACATAAGAAATTTTAACTAATTGCAGAAATTTGCCTACAATTGCCCCCTCCTTTACAAATAAAAACTGTTCAATCTCTTACGTCTGAATTGAAGTGTTATAGTCATAGTCCTCTCCTCCGTTACATGTGAAATTCTTAATTTTTGTCCATTATGCTCAAAACCAACGAATGCTTCAGATGTATCTAACACACTCTCTACTCGCTTTTCTTCCTCTAATAGCTACTAATACACTCCATTTATCATATCACTGACAATTTTAACTAGCTTCTTTTGTATCCTTCCTAGAGTTGACAACAATAGTGCAGCTGATGAGACGTATGGTGTAACTATATGTTTTTCGGCTGCAAGAGGTAGTGTAACGATGTCATAAATTTTGTGAAAGCACTTTTGCAAGACAGTCTTACGAATTAAAATGACACATTCACTAGCTATGAAAATATTTATGTTTTTCGCCTAATCCTACCATTCGTCAGAAGGTTAGAGGAGTATAATTTCACATTAATTTGATAGCTTCAGCTCCTTTAAAGATGAAGAGAAACCAAATATATAATGACTGCATTTTCATTTGACAAAAAGAAAAACGTTGATGGTATGAAGTTATTAAAAGGCTTGTTTAGGTATTGAGTGAATTGCTGAACTAAAAAAGTAACTAATTTTTATTTAATTTGTATTAATATTTTTAAAAGCAACTTTACCTCACTTTGCACATCCAAAGCTTAATCCCATATGGAGTGTTTATATACACAGAAACGGATGTTGTTTTTTTTTTTTTTTTTTTTTTTTTTTTTGCAACAGTTTAACGTCCCTTTTTAACAACGTGGTCTTTAGAGACGGGAAAGGATGGGGGCAAGGAATGGGAAGGAATTCGGCCATGGCCTTTTGAAGAAAGCATCCCGGCATTCACCTGGAGTGATTTAGGGAAACCATGGAAAACCCAAATCTGGATGCCCGGACGGGGATTCGAACCGCCGTCCTCCCGAATGCGAGGCCAGAACAAACGGATGTTGGTCTATCTGTTTTCGATCAATAGACTTCGACACCGATCACCATGAAAGTAGCACATATATATTTTTTCATTGAGAAGGTTTTTGTGCTATCCACCTTGTTGTAACATGCCAAAAAAAGAATAGTACCTTTGAGAACTTTCATTATCAATACTGATTTAGCTATTACCAAAGAGTATCCTACTTCAAAGACGGTACTGCCAAGCTTATTTTTTGCTTCATACGCAAATCGCATACACTGTTTTACGCAAAATGTTAGCATTAGTTTAAATTATTTTAAGTTGGTTAAATTATATTGTGACTGAAATAGTCAAAAATATGTTTAATTCACGTCAATTATTAATTAAAAAAAGTATATAGTTCATGATCAATAAACCAATAATATTAATCGAACCTCTAAATATGGCTCATGTTTCATTTTTCTCATTTTTACAGTGAATTAGAGAGTCTGGATTACATACAGATTATTAATTTTTATATATTCAGAGGTAATTAAATATACACAGGCAGGCCAACGTCTGCCGAGTTTAGATAGTTGTTGAATATACTGTATTCCAATGATAAAGGTTAGCTACAGCGATCTACATTGTCGAGTAATGAACGCAGTAAAAGCTGGCCCCTGTAGTTTTATGCCCCGCAGCTGGAGATCGTTAAAGTCGGTAGCTAAGGACACAGGTCCTCGCACAGTGGCGAGACCGTTTTACGAGCACCTCGGCGGCACGAAGTGCACAAAACACGGCATCCGGCGACCGCGCAAGAAAAATAGCCGGGGCCTGGTTGCGACAGCCGAGAAGAGGCTAAGCAACAGACTGAAAGAAAATAATCTTCAAACTGTACAGACCTCGTCACCTCACGAGTACCTAGGGTTGCCAACCATACTTTATTATGTAATTATTATTTGTGGATAAGCCCATTAGGATTACGCATAACAAACAGAAGTGGTTGTTCGCCCATATTTCATTTATACGCTTACTGTGGGCTTCTTTTTTCTCATCTGACAGTGTGGTTCCAGGTCTTTACTTTAGTCTTTCCTCTCGGTCAACTGGTCACTTGCGAATTTTGTACTTAAATCTATCTCTGTTTTCGATATCTTTGGAGAAATTCCTACTGATTTGAGGGCTTTCTTGATTTATCCATTCCATGACCAATGGCCTCAATGGCGGAAGAGGAAAATGATTGTTCCCATCGGCAGAGAGGTTGGAAGTACCACATGTTCTGGATCTAACCCTCCAGTCCAAAAATAAAACCTGGACTTTTGTGCAAACCATTTGATTTTCAAGTACCATAAAGCGTGGAAGAAATCAACCATACTTTATAATGATGCATCATACTTATTTTTGGTCGTTATACTTTACACTTTTCCATACCAATAAAGTATGGGAAAATACTTTATTTGGAGTAAAATATAAAATACATAGAACGGAACATTCTTATGCTAGTTCCACAACATCGAGCAAAAAAAAGTGCCTATCGGCCAGGGATTTTTTGTGCGCTCGCGTCCTTTGATCTGTTTACTTAACCACTTCGGAGCCAAGGCAACATTAAGGGCGCCTCATCTACATTGATGCATTTGTGTCGACTCGTGTCCGCTCGCCGTTATTCTGATCAGTGAGCAGTCAGTCATATGATTCACAAGCGGAGAATTAGCGGTTTTTCCGTTTCTCGTCGATTGGAGTTTTCAGCTGCATTATTTTTACATTGTTTAGAAATGCAAGTAATTCAGTTTCTGTTTGTGATAGTGATACACCAGTCACTCCAAAGAAAGCAATGTTGAAGAAGCCTACACAATTTACATAATTATAAGGATTTGTGGGAGAAAACATATAACTGAATAAGAAGGGATCCTCAAAAAAAATTCTTTCTGAATTCTTTGCGCTGTGACTTTTACCATTGCGTCAGTTCGGAAGAGACAGGTAAATCAATCAATATTGATTTTGAATAATTTTCAGAATATTGTGAGCATGATCTTTTGTTGAATAAATTTTAGGCCTAACTTAATGTGAAATTGAGCTTAACTGGCAAGAGTCGTAGGGTTGCTAATCAAATTTTAATGTTAAGTATGATACTTTATTTTTGGTTGATATACTTAATCTTAACCATAAAGTATTGGGAAATACTTTATTTCTGGCAAACTATACCCACTTTCTGAAAATAATGCATTTAACAGTATAGCGCTGGAAAAATCAGGCACGGTGGGAGGATCGAGTTAAAATTCTAGGTGTAAAAGTGGATAAATCACGATTTGCTGGTGATATTACACTTGAGTTTGGGTGTGAAAAACATATTACTCGAAATGTTAGAATGAACAGAAACCATATTATTTATGACGTCAGAACAAACAAACAAAAGATGACGAGGGTATTATTGTGAAGAAGCCAGTCAGCACCCTCAGAGAAAGAGAGTGTTGAGTGATGAAGACAAGAAATTTCCAGCGGCTTTAGGAGAACAAGAATTTCAACAAACAATATGTCAGATAGGAACAGTTACCAAGATAAATCAAGTCAAAGCGTGTTTCAAAATGCCACAGAAACAATTCAGCAAACTTGGGTTAAACATATAATAAGTCATGTTTCGTACGTACTGCATGATAAAATGTGAGTTTAGTTTTACTTTTATACAATAATTACGTATAGTGCTTAACAGTTTAACGGCCAAAAGATGTTCATATTGTTTATACCATTTAAGTCCTACTTAGGCCCTTTTGACCTGAAAAAACTATGACGCGGATGCCTCAGAGACAGGGACTTCTCAGAACTAGTTTCTAAGGTATTAAATAACATCTGTGCGAATTTACAGTTCTACAAAAAAAATTCTGAGGTTCATACCCATAATGCCTAGGGAATGGCGCTCGGCGATCTCGACCCAACGCTGATTCATTTGTAGTTGTTTCGACGCGTATCTCAAAAACGTGTGTCACAGATAGACAAATTATATACCATTTCAACTGTGAAACTGTTTACTACAAAGCTGGTCGTATGCCTTGACACAGTAACTTTGATAGTTTTTCAGGTATTCAGAGTTGTTTTAAAAGAGAGTCATATTTCGTACCACCTTCATGATAAAATGTGAGTTTACTGTTACTTTTATACAATTACTAGCTGACCCGGTCACGCGTTGCTGTGACTCAGTAGTTATAGTATATTGGATCAATGTTTTTTCTAAACTACCTAATGTAGTCAAATTAATATTAACTAATAAAGACAAAAACGTTTTAGTCGATTTAAAAATTCAAAAGTAATTGGTAAAGAGTTTCCATCTTCCATGCATGGAGATGTCATGTTAAAAGCACCGCACGGTCAGTGGATCGTGTGACTGGTAACAATATCAAACAATTCTTGATAAATTACCGGATCCGGAATTTCTTCTGGACACATTTTAACTTCAAGTCAAATCAAAATGTGAGAATGAGGCAAACCTCGCTTTTACCACTCAATCGAATACAGATAGCAACGTGTGTTACCGACAACCGAATGTTTTACGATTAAATCAATCAATGATTTTAATTTTTGTTTAAACACACGTGCTGTGATATCATGACGATGCATTGAATGTTGGCCTGGTAATAGCAAAGTTTGTATTTCATCCCAATTCGGATTACATGTAAATGTAATTAAAAAAATCTGGACGACAATAATGACGTACGTAAGTCATCGCATCTTGTATATATTTCTGCATGTTCCGTGGACTGCCGATGTAGCTTGAAGGTAAAATAAATGCGTTACCGATTTCATTGCCATTTAATATTGCCGATAATAGCATCTCGCAAGTGGATGTATTTTTCCGATCGTAATTAAGCCTGGTTGTATCGAATAAATCGCAAACGTTCGTTTTCAGTCTAAGCATACATATCCACGACGTACTAATGGTATAGTTGACGATATCGAAGGATATAGTTATCCTGATTACGTCTAATCATCAATCGGTAGGCGTAGTACTTCATTGAAGTAACTTTTTTATTTGTTTCATTACCTGAAAAAATAAGAAATTAAATAGTAAAAAATATTGGAAGAATAAGAAATTAATATAGTGGGTCCACGATAATCCGACCTCTGTTCGGAATACCGCGGGTCTACTGTAGTAATAAAATAAGGAATTAAATAGTTGAATATTAAATTTACCAGCAACTGGATCACGCTGTTTGATGTTGGAGTGATATTCATCCTGCCCTTTCCAGAATATCAGTGGATACTGGAGTGCGTCATACGAACGGTGTAGATCCGAAATTATGCTAACAGTGCTATCTCGACGTGAGATTTTAATGGCTCTATTGTCAACTGGATCACCATCTATAATAGCTGCAACTTCATCTACGGTTGGCGTGTTGAAGCTGACAGCGTGTTCTCCTGATGGTAATTTGTCAGCTTTGATGACAATTTGATAGTTGTCATTTTTAAATTGTGGCGACACTCTTTTAAACAATTGAATAAGTTGATTATTATTTTCCAAAACATTTTCCAACAATAACACAATTGCTCTCTCTTCTGCTTGTTCGATGAAATTATACTGGATCGGAGTTGTCACGCGTTCTTCACAACTTCCCATAAAATAAATTTGGAGAAACTTCGGGACATCATTAGGAATCGGCATCAACGACACAATCTTATGGTACACCTGCCCTTGTATTTTGAATGCAGTTTCAAAATGACGTCCATCAGATGTGATATCACAAAGTTTAGTTGCTCCAAAAAACGTCATCTGGAAGCAGGAATTGAATTTGCGTGTCTTGCGCAGAAACAATTTCAAATCGTTTGATTCGCCATCAAGAAGTGATTGCAAAGGTTCTGGGGTAGTGGGAAGTTGTAATAATACAACTTTTCCTGATGCACAACACATGCCGGCTGCTGCATTGCGGAATTTCAACGCCTGACAGTATTGGCACACTTTGTCCATTGCACCGATTGCAATTTTAGAAAGTGCAGAGTAACCAATGTCTGGTGCATATTCGAACGCAAGACGAACAAATGATACACGTGTTAATGCACGGCTGATTTGCTGTCTCTCTCGTTCTCTGTCCCTAAATGTAGCGATTTGCTGTTCTCGTGCCGCTCTTTGAGCTTCGTTACTTGCCGCGATTTATTCTGCTGATTGATGAGCCCTCTCAACACGTTTGCGTCGTGCCTCTCTGCTACATGCATTGTTGAGGTTTTTTTTTTTTTTTTTTTTTTTTTTTTTTTTTTTTTTTTTTTTTTTTGGCGGCATTTGACTGAAATTTATAATTGCAACAATAAAAATAAAAATAGTTCAATTACAACAAAAGTGCTTTTCTAAAAGCCTTAAAATAAGACACTATAATACAGTGCTGAAACCGGAATGCCTCTATGGAAGTAAATGCCTGATATTAAATAATAATTATTATAATTCCGTGTGGTCGTGATGACAGGGCTTCTATCAGCTGCGCATTCCACCCTTGTCGTCGCTGCCTTAACCTAACCCAGTAACTCTGCCGGGTACAGGAGACCTACAGTATTGCATGGAATCCCGACCACTGAGCCTACTTCACATTACACAGCAAGCTGTGCCAGACGGGAAAATCGGATTAAATGCCTATGAAAATCCCCGCCGATATAGGGATTCGAACGGGGGATCTCCAGTAAGACGCCTTAACAACTGAGCCACCAGACCGCTCGCTATTAAATTAGAAATTGGATAAACTTGGAGTACTGGAATGGAGAATTATAAGGAAAATTTTGGATCCATTGAAAAACGCAGTACAATGGAAGATAAGAACTAATGAGGAAATATATCATAACATTGAAAAAATAACAGAATCAGTAAGAAAAAAGGAGAATGATATTTTTTCGACACATCTATCGCATGGAGAAGTTAAGAAAGATTTGAAACGATTCCAAGGTAGAGAGGGAAGAAAACGGGTGTAAATTGGTCTGAAGACAGAAAGAGAAAACACATTGCAATAATGAAGGAGTACTGGAGAGGAAGAAAGAAAAAAAGAAAAAAACAACATGGGAAGAATTGAAACTAACACGTGGCCATAACGGAAAGAAGAAGAAAAATGAGAAGCAAGCAACAAATACTTACACGTTTTTTAATTTAACGTAACGTATTCTTCAATGTTATATTCATGTGTGTAATTACTTTGCCGTTAAATATAATAAAATACAAACGATACACAACATAATACACAGTACAATTATAAAAATGATACTAAATGAAAAATTCACAAAACTGGGTTATGTCGTATATAAACACATATGACGTGGAGTAGACTGTAACATAAATAAATCGAAACACAACGCGATCTACTGGATGGTTACCCAACCAAGATAACCAAGTGCTGTGTCGATGAATTAATACATCGCCATCTGTTAGAAACCTATAGACCTATAATGATAATTTTGTGCTGTCATAATGACCTGGTGACAGGGGTTATATTGGCTGCGCATTCCTCCCCTGCGCCGGAGGTGAAGGCAGAGTTAAGAACGTATAAAAATTCCCGCCGCCACAGGGATTCGAAGCAGGGACCTTAGAATCTCCAGTCAGACGCGTTAATCACTTTTTTTTATTTTTTTTTATTGTTTTTTAAACTGAGACACGTTTTCGGAGTGCCCGTGGGGCCTTCTCGGCTACCGTAGCGGTCTTGGGGCTCACGAAGCCCCGCCGTACTTCACCCCCACGGGCAGTCTCGTACTTGTGTCAAAATTTTATATTATTTTTTGTTTATTAGTTTTTTATTTTCTCAATTTTTTACATATATTTTTTACTGTTGTTATACATCTGTTTTGATTATTTGTTTATTTATTTTTATTCATATAATATTCAAATAAGGCATGTATTTGTGTTTGTATTCTGGGTCCTTTTTAATTCTATTTTTTTCCCTCTCAATTCGGATTTTTATTTCGTTCAACCTAACTTGATTCCATTTCTGCAGAATGTTGTGGGCATAAATTGCGAGAACCAAGTACGCTGTTCTCCTTCTGCTGTCTGGGAACGCCGTTATATCTCCAAATATTACCTTTCTTACTTCTAAATCACTTTCTTGCAAGTTTAAAATTGTTGCCAGCTTCCATCTAACCCATTTCCAGGCTGATTTTGTCTGTACGCAGCCTGTCATTCTGTGCTGCCATGTGTCAGTTAAGTTGCATGTTGTACAGTATGGATTCAATTTCCTATTTATCCTGTGACTTCTCTCCGCCGTAAGTATTAAATTATGCACCATTTTGTAATGAGTGGCCCTATATTTTGATGGAATTTGTCTATCTGATATGTTTTTCCAAACGATTTTCCAATATATTCCGAATGTTTTTGTTTCTACTTTGGTACGGAGGTCATTCCTTTGTTTGAGGTGTTGTTGGATTAGTCTGTTGCTTATACCGGAGTTATCTGGTAATATAGAAACCAGATTTTCTAGCTCATTCATAACTCTTCGGAACTCAATTGGCATACTTCGACTTCTGCTGTTTCTTGGCGCATACCATGCCTTTTTCATTAGATCGTAATCCTTTCCTCTTGTCATCATTGTCTGTAACTGGTTTTTCATCAGTAATGATTGAGCTTTTAGCTCTATGTCAGTCAGTTCCATGCCTCCCTCGCTCACCGGCAGCTCTACCTCCCGTCGTGATAGTTTTAGGACCGAACCTCTCCATAGAAACCACCCGGTGTATTTTTTAAGTTTTGCCAGACCCTGACGACTTAGTGGTATGATTTGTGCTACAAACCATACTTTTGATAGTGCGAAGATGTTAATACACTCAATTCTTTGAAAAATATTTAGGTTTTTCCTATTAAATGATTTTAAAACAGCAACTACATTAGATATTACACTATCCGTATTTTTCACTATCATAGTTTTCATGTCTCTATGGAAGGTGATTCCCAGCACTTTCATCTCTTCTACTTCAGGAAACAACTGACTTGAATGCAGCAGATTTGTTCTCCTTAACCACAGAAGCTTCGTTTTTTCCGTATTGATTTTTGCATTTGAACACGTAGAAAACTTCTCTGTTATTGCGGTCACACTTTCAAGTTCATTATAATCACTGATCACTACTGTGACGTCATCGGTGTAGGCATTTACGGGGAAAAGATTTGTTTCTACTGTTCCAGAGGGCCTTGTTTTGATTCTCTCCGAAATTGTCCTGGTTAAAGGTTCAACTGCAATTACAAAGAGAAACATCGACAGTGGGCACCCTTGCCTTACTGAACTTTCAAGACTGAAAGCTTTACCAAAAACTCCATTGATTAACACTTTAGATTGGCCAAATTGGGTTTCAGGTATTACTAGAGAAATAAATTACCGTGGGAAACCATAATGGCACATTACTTTTCTGATGTATTCATGGCTAAGTCTATCGAAAGCCTGTCTAAAATTTATGTTCAAGAGTCCTAGCTGAATATTTCTTTCTGTATTTGCTAACAATGCCAAGTTCCGAAGTCTTTCCAAACCTTTTATAATGTTTTGAGATTGGACGCCACATGTTTGCCCGTCTTTTATTATTTCTGGTAGAACAGTCTTTAATCTAGCGGCGAGGATGCGTGCTAGTATCTTAGAATCTGTACACATGAGATGGATTGGTCTATAGTCTTTGATTTGCTTTGGTGTCCGGACCTTCGGAATTAGCACTATTATTCCTTCCTCCCGTTGACAATATATTTCCTTCTGCCTCATTTTCTGATTTAAAATAGCTATAAATTGTTCCTTTATTTGTTTCCAATGCACTTTATAAAATTCGTAAGGGATGCCGTCAATACCAGGACTGCGATGGCTGGGAAGATTGGTAATTATTGTTTCCACTTCCTCCTCCGTTATTGGTTTTAGTAATTCGCTGCAGCTATTGGTTGATATTTTAGAGTTACAGTTTTGTAGTAGATGTCCTATTTCATGCAGGTCAACGTCTGGTTTTTTATACAGATTTGAAAAGTACAAGGTCAATTTTGAACGGATTTCCGCATTCGACATACATTCGACTCCATTTTCATCAGTGATAGAAGTTATTATTTTTCGGCATTCCCGTTTCCTTTCCCGTGCTATTTGATATAGACCGACTTCTTCGTCTGTTGAATAGTGTGTATCTTTTGATGTAATAACCTTTTTCTGCAATATATCAGTCTGTAATTCCAATATTTTAGTCTTTATTTGTCTCATTTTTGATATTTCATTTTCTCCTGCGTCACATCTGGTTTGTAGGTCTCTTAGGACTCTATAGTAAAATTCAATCGTGTCATGTTGGAGCTTATAGTGGTATATCTGGGCCTGTCGGTAGATTTTTTTTATACCAGGCTTTACTACTTGTTCCCACCAGATTACCTTATTTTCGAAATTATTTTGTCTGTTTATCCAGTTTCTCCAATTTCGTGTAAGTTCATCATTTACCCACATTTGCTTTAACATTTGCACGTCTAATTTCCAGTATCCTTTTCCAATTGGGGTTGGTCGACCTAATTCCGAAGTTTTTATTATGGTCGGTTATTGAAAGGGGAATCGTTTCACATTTAGTAACATTTATGTCTTCGGATACATAGAAGCGGTCAATTCGCGATGAAGACATGGAGCTTACAAAAGTATTTTGGATATAATTGCATCCCGATTTTGTTACGGCGTCAGACAATTTTAAGCCAGTTATCAGCGACTTTAGTTTTTGACAGATGTCTCTCCCGTACTGTCTGATGCACTTATGACACAGTTGAAGTCACCCCCCAGGATGTAACCGCAATTTTTGCGAAAGTAGTACGGTAGAGTCTGCTGAAAAAAGTATGCTCTTTCGATTCTGTTTTGTGATCCGGATGGGGCATAAATATTCACTACTTTTTTGTTGTTTATGCAGCCAGAAATAACTCTACCGTCGGGATCAGATTCGATCTCTGTAAGTTCTATACCCGCCTTTGTTAAAATTGCTGTTCCTCTTCCGTTTAGTCCAACGTTGGTATATATGTTGTAACTAGAATCAAACGGTAGGTCATTTCTGGTAACTTCTTGTAAGAAAACTATATCACCATTGTTTTGTTTTACAAAAATCTCTAAAATCTTCCACTTCACTATATTTTCTATTCCACACACATTTAAGGTCAGTACTGTTTGTGTATAATTCATTTTTAATTGGCTAATCTAAAATGAGTAGTGAGGATTCTGACTTTTGTGGTCGCTCTCCGGTCTTAGTTTTTTCTTTGCTTTTTTTGATTGTTTTATTTTGTTCATCTTCGTTTCTGCATCTTCTATAGGTGTATGTCCTTTGGTCACTGAAACCTCTTGTGACTGTAGGAGTTTTTTGGATTTTTTCTACTTGGTTTTTAACTTTACTCTCTCTTTGATCATACATTTCGTTTGTTTGAGTGTCATTCTTTGGTAGGTCCAAAATATTTGAGGTTTGGCTATGTTCCTCATTCTTTGGTTTTTAGAATCCGCCAACTTCAGTAACTCAGCAGCTTCGAATATCTGGTTTCCTTGCTTTGAGTAGGTAAATGTTTCATTTGGAAAGTCTGTGTCTGTGCTGTTGTTTTCTTCTCTAATTTCTGCGGAATCCTCTTCTGAATCCTCTTCAGTTTCAGATTCAAGGTGTTCTATTGTTCGTTTCACGCTCGCCTTGCTTGGTATTTCAATTTCCATCTGTGATGAATTGTTACTGTTTCCTGTAGAATCTTCTTCTTGATGTAACTGTCCATCATTTCCAAATGTTACTGTATTTCCTGCAGTGGGCTCATTACCAGCTGTGGTGGGATTTCCTGTTTTCAAGTGAGTTGTTAACAAAACAGGCATCACTGCATCTGTTTGCTTTTCCTTCGACTGCGACGAGGAAGCAGGAACTGATTCCGCATCGTTCCTGTCAGCATTGTTTACAGTTTCTGAATGCGATATTTCAGTATCTTGCGGTGCTTGCCCAGTAACATCTGTAATTTTCAATAGATCAGAATAAAGGGGTCTTCTCATAGTTAAATCTAGCTTGAATTTTCTTTGTGGACAGTCTTTTCTTAAATGTTCTGTGCTGTTACAATTAAAACATGCTGGAAGCTGTCCTGGATATACTACATAAGCTTGGTGTCCAGATACTGTGAGAAGAGACGGAATATTCTTTTTCAATTCAATTTTAACAGCTCGTACGCCATTTGGCACACGATACACGTATTGATCTGACCATACTTCATTACGAATTGATTTTACTTTACCATAAACTGCCAAATGTGAACTAATGGTTTCATTAGATATTTCAAGTGGAAGATTAAACAATCTAGCATTAATTATACTACAGTTCGCAGAGCTTACTTGAACAGTAATAAGAGAACCCGAGTTTAGTTTCATTTCGTGGTTACCCGCATTTTCTGCAAGAACACGTTCAAAAACATGCGGTGAACATAATTTCAGGTAAATCGCAGATTCGAAAGTATTTAGCTGGATTGCAGTCACTTGATCATTACTTACTTTCAACTGTTTCTCAATCCAATTGTGAATTTCCAAGGCTGAAGGCTTCGTCATTTGCTTCTCCAAAGCAATTTTTATTGTGTTTTCTCTCTGAACTGAAACCATTCTAATGGATTTTTGAACAGTACATGTACAAATTCACACCCACACACACACAAAAAAAAACAAAGACACAACACGGCAACACGAACACTTATAATCAACAGTACGCAAGTAGCTTCTTCAAACAGAGTACGTCCGTCCACTGCGACCGCTTGCGCACGACTATCACTGAGCCACCACAACGCTGAAACTTACGGCACGTACAAATAATTACAAACCATTGTCGTATGACAAACATTGAACGAACATTTAATTCGCAATAATAAATATTAAGGTCAGTAATCGCGATAAAAACTATCCTATTTTTTAAGTTGGACCAAATTACACACAGTAATCCAAATTTCATCAAAAGCACTTATGTAGTTTCGGAGTTCGTCTTGGACAAACATCGTGACGCGAGATTTTTATATATATAAAGATAAAGATTACGCCCGATACTACACATTCATACAATGGTTAGTCTCTTCTGATTATCTGGAGTGCAATAAAATGTTGCTAAGGCTGACATTTTAAATTTTACAACGAGTCTACACTGATTTTGTACTCAGACGCTTTTTAAGCCCTTTTGGCTTGAAAAAAAAAAAAAAAAAAAAAAAACTATGACGCGGACACTCCATAGGTGGGGACTATTTAGGTACTAAGGAAAGTCTGAGACAAATTACAGCTCTACATTTTTTTATTATTATTATTTTATTCTTTTTGAGGTTCATACCTAAAATGCCGGGGCTATTTCTGTGATAAATTCTGTAACCTTCAGTAAAAACCTCATTGTCTAGTACTCCTTCTTTTAACGAAGACTCTACACCTATAATCACTTGTGGTTCACGTTTCTCTATTAATATGACGTTGAAGATTTCACATAAGAAGGGCGTCATCGAATCACTGTTTTTAAACGTGGGTTACATTATGTGCTGTGGCCATAAGATAAATAAATAAACGTGGGATACGAGTTAAATACGTTGGAGCGCTCTGGATTACATTATTTATTACAAGAAAAAGGGGGAGGGAGGGTATTTTCTGAAAAAGGGAAGCGATGAGTAATTTTCTTTTAAAGTGGTCGGAGAACCAACAGAGCTTGTAAACATATGCTCTTATCTCTCAATTAATCCGGTAGCCCTACCAGGTAAATAATCCATGATGAAAACAAAATCACAGTTGAATATAGATTTCATTTCGGAATAATTTCATTTCAGACCCGAAACATACGATGATACGGGCACAATTTCGATTCTGAGAAGAAACCTGTCTTTAGAAGAGTACTGATTTCTTAGCTCCAAGACGACACTCCAAAATAAAATTTATTTCATTCCACTTCTCGGGCCATGAAACGTGATCGAAACCCCTTTTTTGTGAATCGTGTTAATTTCCTAGTTGGTTCGATTTCTATAAAATCAGGCATATCCTATTTTAGTCCTACTACCACGACTTATACATTGTTCGAAACAGCATCAAAATCCGACCGGTAATATTTGCGTGAATCATGTAAAACAAAAGAAAATAGATAGATGGTCAGACAATATTTTCATTATTTCCCAATTAATCGAAGTCACGTGAAAATCAAACATATTTCATTTTACTCCCAGGAAAATCGAATGTAGTAGGTTTTAGTGTCAATCACAGTAAGGCGGCGTCCAATAATTACGTGAGGTGAAATCTCACAAAGAGATGTGGTGGGGGGGGGGGGGGGGAGACAGAAATCTCACGTGCCGCGAGGGGGTTATAAGGTAAGAAACGACGTGGCTATAGACTTTAGGGGGACATAAAAGAAAGGTCTAAAATCTGACGTCATCTTAGGGGGTGGGGTTCGAAAAAATCTTATCTTATTAATGGCACCTCATGTAATTAATGGATGCCCCTAAACAAATCGTAATTTGTTTCTCGCTGTCGAAATATTAATATTATACTACATAAATAAAAGTAGCAGCCAAGTACAGATTATCCTAACTCATTTAATTGCGCAGATATCGTTTGTGTCCTCCTAATATTTTGTAATAATAGTATATGTATTTAATTTTAATCTCCTTGATTAGGGGTGGGCATTTAAAAAAATATATTGATAAATATCGAAACGATATTTACAAACACTATCGATATATATCGGGGAAAAAATATCGATATTCCGATATTTTTGGCTAAAGGGAGTAATTATCTAAAAAAAATCATAAAATACATCAAAATATCTAAGAAAATTCTGAAAATTAAGGACACAGGTAGAAATTATACAATTAATTTATTATTTTTTTCAGTCAATCAAACCAGTATTCGTCTGATATGGACATCAGAAGGACTCTCTGTTTTATGTGCTCCCCCGTCCATCTACTTCTGTTGTTCAGTACAGCTAAGTTGACTGCAGGAGCCACTCTCTTGGACGACACAGAAGAAGCTTGACATATAAGGTATTTCAGCGCGCTGGAGCACTGGCAATTCACCCAAAACTTTACTGGGTCTGATTTTCTGTCTATTAATGGTTGGTCCAAATACTGCTTAAACTCATTAGGAACTGAGCCAGAGCTTGGAACCTCTTGCATAACAGTAGTGCTAAGGGATAATAGCTTTTCCTGTGCGGACCAAATTGATGCGTTATCTGCGATATATTGTGTTGCTGCTGTAGACCTTACTTCTGGAGAACGTTGTCCTCGTCGTCTAAGTTCCACGCGAATATCATTACTTATTGCTGCTGCAAGGAATGTATTTCTTTCTAAATGACTTAATTTCTCTTGAATTCTTTGGAGTAAAACCTCTTTTACCGTGAATCCTAAAGTGGTCGAAGGAGTAGCTTGTTCCGTTACTTGTCGAATCAGATTTGTAACAGGAATGGCTAAGCTAGCAGTCACATAATTTGTACCACTAACCTCTTCAGTGGCTTCTTTGAATGGACCAAGAAAGACAATGAGGTCACGTATTACAATAAGCTGTTAAGTTGCAACCATATCAAGTGTGTTTATATTTGACTGACTTTTTGTAGCTAAGATTTTAGCTACAATTGCAGAGAGTCTGACAAATCGTTCTAACATATTAAAGTAGGAGTTCCATCTGGAGCTAACAGCTTGTATCAAAGTCAACACCTCTCCTTCCTTTTCCCCAGATGCTTCTTGTCCAGATTTTAATAGATCCATAGCATTGACAGACTGCTTAAAATAAGTCACAATACTTATTACGTGATCGTAGAGTGCTGTAAATGAATTATTTTCACTTAACACTCCATCAACGATTTTCATCATCAGGGCTTGACCAGTAAGTTGTAATGCCTAATCACCAAATCTCTCTGCAGTGCGTATGGTGCGAGGGCATACGATGTTGTTGATGGTGATTCATCCGTCGAATGGGAATGTTTAGCTTGGCGCCCCCTTTAGAATGTTTCGCAAAGGTAGGCCTGAACAAGCCCTCTCCCTTCTTTCATCTCTCATCCACAACACTCTATACTGAACCACACAGTGTCACTGTCATACACACTTAGGAGCACTGTCACACTGAGGAAGGAAACGGGGATCTTTTTAAACTGCTTAACGTCCGTCTCTTAACAGCGAGGTCTTTAGAGACGGGAAAGGATGGGGGGCAAGGAATGGGAAGGAATTCGGCCATGGCATTTTGAAGGAAGCATCCGGGCATTTGCCTGGAGTGATTTGGGAAACCATGGAAAACCCAAATCTGGATGCCCGGACGGGGATTCGACCCACCCTCCTCCCGAATGCGAGGCCATAAAGCTAACCATTACACCACCACGTTCGGTGAAACTGGAAACCACCCCATTTCATCTTCCTAGGACTTTCCTTGGAGGGATATACATCGCGTATGGTAATCGCCTACAACCCGACACGGGAGAGGCGTTCGAAGAGGATCATACTGTCAGTAAAAACTATTGGTGTCTCAGTGATTAAAAAACTAAAAACCGCTCTCACTACATCAATCGAAGACAGCAATCACAAGAAAATATTCTTTAGTGGGGCTGTAATTGACGAGAAAGCTATATGTCTTAATGCATATTTTAAAGAGCATAACAATGAACTTTAGTATAGAGGATTTAAAGCAACCCAGAATTGGTTTATTAAGTTCAAAGTGCGATAATCACTCCATTACATCAAAATTTTTCTGTATACCTGGAACGTATTCCCTATAATCCAATATAAACTAACATCCTGTATTCAAGGTTTCCATATTCAAGATTTCCGTATTCAAGATTCTCGTATTTGCGACTAATTTACGGAACGTATTCCTTGCGATTAAGGAGTTTTGACTGTAGACTAGATTGTAGATATTTAAATGAATTAACAGTCATTCATAATGACTTGTGGTTCATCAACCCATTAATTGTTATTCGTAAATGGAAAAAAAGTTCAAAAGATAATATTTCAACTACAAAGATAAAATAACTGCGTACATGTTAACATAAAAATGACGTTAACGTAAAGTTTTTAAAATTTAACAGCTTTTTTTAACCTCTCAACCGCTGAAGAAGCTGTTATATTTCGATGAATTCACTTTTTAAGACACTTTCAGAAGATTGGATATGTACGTATATTTATCCTATATACATGTAAAGATTAAATTGGATACTGAATTGCGTTCGTAGAAAAAATATAGAATTGGTGCTTAAAATCGATACACTAAATACAATATCGATGTATCGATATGTCGAAAATAAATATATCGGCAATAAATATCGATATTTTTTTAGAAAAAATATCGATACATCGATATATTTTGCCCATCCCTAATAACAATATATCGTATTCAATAAAGTATTGAAACACACAGGATAGAACAAATGTAAGCCGTAATCATTCTTCAGTGTTCTGTGACTAAGGTAAATAATAAAGTACCTGCAGCAGATATTTCGTTGATACAGTCGACCACCAGATAGATTAAAAGTTATACCCATATGAGAACAGAGTTGTTAATCGAAGCTGCAATTTTAATTAGAGCTCCTAACCACAAGGTGCCGAAATATTCAGAACTCCGTCCAGTTATCCGGATTTCGTTTTTCCGTTGCTTTACTCCAGGCGATTTCCGGGATCGTTCCCTCAAAAACGACATAACCGAATTGCTCCAGCTCCCTACCCTCTTTAACGTCTCCTTAATGACCCCAAAGTATACGAGCCATACAGCGCGAAGCGAAAAAAAGAAATCGAGAATGAGATGAACATTGCTATGGAAAAGCTCTTGCTCAAGAAATATTACAAAAAAACTGCATTGATGGAATAATAAGTTTTGATTGTTAGTTATTGTGACCCCAGAACGTTTTCAGCTACTAGATCATTTCTATCACTACACGGAATTATCGTAAGGGTGATAATGCAACTGTCATTTCTATTCACGAGAAAAAAGAATGATTTGGAACTACTGTGAATCAGATATGGTAGTGTAGTATGGGACCCACATTTTGAGTATAAAATACAGGAGTCGGAGAAGGTGCAAAGAAGGGCTGCTAGATTTGTTTCTGGAAATTATCGCATAATGCAATCAGTAATAGAAATGATAAAAGAGCTGGAATGGGACTCATTGGAAGACAGAAGGAGGGTGAAGAGGGTCATGGGAGTGTACAAGGCGTATATTGGTGAATAGGCATGGAAAGATATTGGTATAAGATTTGAAAGTAATGCATGGAAGGGAAAAGATGACCATGACCACAAGCTGTCACTCTATTTAAGGCACGAGGGTGTAGGAAGATTCTCTTTTTTAGGTAAGGGTGACAGGGATTGGAATAAGTTACCAAGAGAAATGATGAATAATTTGCCAAAAACGTTGAAAGAATTTAAAATTTGTAAAGGGTGGATGCAGAAAAGGGGGAAGATGGGTGTTCAGGGAAAATAACAGCGGTACATGAGCTCCATTGCAGTTTAATTTAATTTAAAATTTAATCAGCCTGTGGATTTTCAACCTCTTCATTATTAGCAAATGCATTCTGACGTTTTACTCTACGCTGAATAAGTGTAATCAGACGTATATTATACGAAAATGTATGTTCGCTTTCTTTACATTACAAACAGCGACTGACATGACGAAGAAGTGTGGTTGGGAGTAAGGTCAAGGGGGGAGGGAAATTGTTATAAACCACACATTGACTATGAAGGCTACATGGATACCGGAAAAATTAGTCGTAATATGTGGGAGTCACTAGGAGACCATTACCGTAATTGGCACTTCGATTCGGAGAAAAGGTAGTAGCAAATATTTCCTTTGCATGTAAGGGAGTTAGTAGCTGGAATAAAATACTGCTGATAATTTTACCAGTAAGAGAATTTGAAACAAAAATACATTAGGACATTTTTTTACAGTGGCATGAACTCGGTTGCTGATAGTAACCTACCAGTGGGTTAAAGCGACACCATAGTAAACTGAGCAATTATAACCTTCCAAAGTTCAAATAAGGCGTACCAACCGTCCTGATCGTGATTTTTACGCGGTTTCCCGCAATCACAAACGCGAATGTTGTGATACTTCCCAGTCTTCGCCTCAAAGTTTACACCAATAGAAACGCTACATAACGAGACAAATATTCCCTTAATTAATACAGAAATATTTAATCTAACAGAAAAATTTCACAAGAAATTGAACGACGCCAGAGACGAAACGGTAATGCCAAGACGTTGGCATAAGTATAAAGTTCCCCTCAGTATTCTATACCAGCCATCATAGAGCAGCACAGTACGTGAACTCCGCATTTCACCATTAAGACCATCCTAGATGGTCATAGCCCTGGTTTTTCCCCTGAAAGTGAAATAAAAAGTGTCACAAAAAATAAACACCCTATTCTAACACCTAGAAGTTATACTACCGAAGGTAGTGGGACTTCAATCACAGCCACAGAGGCAGCGAAAAAAAAAAAAAAAAGTTTACACATTCTCACGAACAGAAATATACACTCATCTTACAGAACATAGGTTACAGATTTTACAGTTGAAGACAAATTATTTTCTCCAGTAATATAACACTCGTGTCAGAGGCAGAAGATGCGGCAATTAGATTTCTGTCACTAGGCAAACGCAATGGAGGTCCTGAAGCCATGCTCTTAACACAATGCTCGCTGTGTCAAATCATGTCGTTGTGGTACAATGCTAGTATCCAACGATCTCAATTAGCTTAACTGGTTCGGGTCCTGATGATGAAAGAAAATTTCACCATTCAGGATTTATCTATCAGAAAAGTAGATGTGGTAGTCCACGAATCCTCGTCACCAGATTTTGTACCAAATTCATGGTTGAAGCCCAAACCCGTGAGCAGTGCGTATACAGTGAGAGCATACAGCGCTATTGGCAGCGATTCGTCTGTCCCATGGGGACTTCAAACTAGAAACCTTCAGGAAGAGTAGATCTGAATGGACGTCTACCGGATTTCATCTTCCTTATCATTACACAAACATCACAGTCTGGAGAAAGGGAATGATCCTGAAATTCCTGAGGATTATGCTGAATGACATACTGTGCAATTGAATGATTGAGGCTTACTTAGATGGGAACAGAAGCAAATCTTACAGATTAAACAACGGGCTACCACAAGGATCAGTCCTTGCTCCACTACTTTTCAACATCTATACCGCAGACTTTCCATCCACTACCTCTAGGAAGTTTATATACGCTGATGGCATAGTCATGACAGCACAATCTAGCGACTTCATAACATCTGAAGAAATTCTTGCAGCTGAATGAGTAACCCTACTTAACACTTGGCACCTGAAACTGAATATACGATAAATAAGATGGAGGTCAGCACTTTTCGCCTAAACAATAGACAAGCCCACTATAGACCTCAAATAAAATTAAGAGTCCAATTACTAAAGTAAAATCCTCATCCAAGATACCTGAACCAGTCACTGACATATAATGAGCACAACCATAAAACAGAGGCAAAAGTAACAACTCGAAATAACATTACCACTTGAATGATAACGCCAATGGAATTGTTTAATTTATTTATTGTTACGTCGTACGCGTTTCACCTCTCATCGAGGCATCATCAGCGACGAATCTGTGTTACAGTTTTTTATATACAGTTTTATCAGATTAAAATGTTTATAAAACTGTATATGAAAACTGTAACACAGATTCGTCGCTGATGATGCCTCGATGAGAGGTGAAACGCGTACGACGCAACAATAAATAAATTAAACAGTGCATTGGCGTTATCATTCAACTGGTAATTAATTAAGCAACTATGGAAACATTGCATCGAAATAACATATTTCACAAACTTCCAGAAACTGATTGTGTAGCACATTGCGCAGCTCTCACATCAGATGTTGCTCTGGTATAATCAACTGCTATGTACTGCAGTCCAGTATGGCTAATAGCAGCCACCCAAAAAGATCGACATTCAACAAAATAACACAATGAGAACAATATCTGGAACTGTAAAATCTACACCTAAAGACTGGCTTCCTGTACTCTCTAACATCGCCCCACCAAGTCTCCGAAGACAAGCGAATTGCAGAAATGCCTAAGATATCCACACCTTCCAGTTCATCAGGACAGCACACTAAAACCTCCAAACAGACTAAAATCTAGGTATTCAACATGGAAGTTTGGTCAAGAGCTGGTCCAAAATAACGTCAATATAGGCGAAGCAGCATAAGCAGAACAGACTGGAAGTGAATAAACTGAAACAATCTAACACAAGAGAAAAATTTGCAGAAATGGTATACCTAGGTCTAAGAAGTAACTGTGAAAGGAGCTCAACCGAGGACGAATCGAATGCATTAAAGACCGAAATAATGAAAGCTGGCAAAGAAACATTTGGCTTTAGGGAACAAGCTGCCCGAAAACCTTGGAGCACAGAAGAAATTTTGCAGCTGATTGATCAAAGGAGAAGGTACAAAAATGCTCAGGATGAAGCAGGAAAAGAGCAGTACAGGCAATTTAGAAATCAAATAAATAGGAAATGCAAAATAGCAAAAGTAAACTGGCTACAAAAAAAGTGTGAAGAAGTAGAAAAGGAAATCGTCTTAGGTAAAGTAGACGTTGGCTACAGAAAGATCAAACAGAATTTTGGAGACATGAAGAAAAGAGGTATGAACATTAAAGCTGCCGTTGGGAAACCTCTTTTAAGCACAGAAGATAGAGCTAACAGATGGAAGGAATACATTGAGATATTGTATGTTGGGGACGACTTGAACAATAGTGTATTGGAGAAGGAAGGCGATATCGACATGGATGACTTATGAGATCCTGTTTTGAGGACAGAATTTAATAAAGCTCTGAATGACTTGAAAGCAAATAAGGCAGTTGGAATTGATGAGATCCCTGCAGCACTTCTTAAATCTCTAGGAGAGGAAGGAATCGAAATATCATTCAAGCTGATATCACAAATTTATGAAACAGGAGAAATTCCAACTGATTTTAACAAAAATTTCATCTTCACACTTCCAAAGAAAGCACAAGCCAACAAATGTGAGAATTATCGCACCTTTAGTCTAACATCACATGCTTCAAAATTACTGACCAGAATAAAATACAGAAGGATGGAAAGGGTAGTAGAAGAGATAGTAGGTGAAGATCAGTTTGGGTTTAGGAAAAATCGCGGTACAAGGGAAGCAATTCTGTCTTTAAGATTAATACTTGAAGGGCGGATCAAGAAAAACAAAGATACTTTTATGGGATTTGTTGATTTAGAAAAAGCTTTTGATAATGTTAGGTGGGACAAGATGTTCAAAATTTTAAAGAAGTCAGGTCTAAAGTATCGAGATAGAAGAATACTCTATAAACTACATAAGAATCAAGTGGCTGTAATAAAAGTAGATAATCTCGAGAGACATGCATCAGTTAAAAAGGGTGTGAGACAAGGTTGTAGTCTATCCCCGTTAATATTCAACTTGTATGTAGAAGAAGCAATGAAGAAAGTCAATGAAAAATGTCCATGTGGCATAAGTTTTCAGGGAGAAAAAATCAGTATGCTACGATTTGCTGATAACATTGTCTTGTTAGCAGAAAGGGCTGAGGATATTGAGAAGTTATTGAATGGCATGAACAAAATACTGAAGGAAGATTTTGGACTGAATATAAATCAAAGTAAGACAAAAGTGATGAAATGTAGCAAAAATGATACCAATACTAGCAGATTAAATATAAAAATAGGACCGGATGCAATAGGAGAAGTGAGTGAGTTCTGTTGCCTGGGAAGCAAAATTACAACCGACGACTGAAGCAGGAATGATGTTAAAAGGAGAATAGCACTAGCAAAAAGAGCCTTCATGAAAATGAGAAACCTTTTACTTTAAATTATTCATCTAGGAATTAGAAAGAACTTTTTAAAATTCTACCGGAAAGAAAGAAACTTGAAGCATTTGAAATGTGGTGCTACAGAAGAATGCTGAAAATTAGGTGAACAGACAAAGTAAGAAATGAACGAGTTTTGGAAATGATGTGTGAGAAAAGAAGTTTATGGAAGAAGATTACAGAAACAAGAGACAGGCTGGTAGGTCATATTTTGAGACATGCTGGATTGGTTAATTTGTTAGTGGAGGGAACAGTCGAGGGTAAGAACTGTAGAAGAAGACACAGGATAGGAAGGGATGGAGGATTGCATCAAACCAGTCTAAAGACTGACGACAGCAAAAAAAAAAAAAAAAAAAAAAAAAAAAAGGCGAAGCATTGTGCGTTAAGTGGACAAACATGCGCTAATTCAAAACCGTACACGACAGCCTCCTGGATTCAACCTTACTAGGAAAACCTGGACGGCACTGAACCGAATGAGAACAGGCCACGGTTGATGTAACTACTGGATGTACAAGTGACTGCGGTAACTACCAGCAAACCAGTCACCACATCGCTATGGAAAGCTTTCTTGGAGATTTAGTGGTACAACCTATCATATTCACGAAGCAACCACAGAAACAATTGAATGGCTGCAAGCGTTGGACATCAGTCTGTAGTAACATCCATGTTTAATTTTTTAATTGTAATTCAATGTAGTTAGTCTACTGTTTTTGTATTACTTCTGCTACACGAAATAAATAAATAACCGTCATAAAGTACTGCTCTTGTAGTTTTCAGTGGTTAAGCTTGCTGACTGGAGGTCGAAACGTATCCCGTTCGAATTCGTGACTGGGAGGGGATTTTAATAGGCCTTTTAATCCTACCATCACCTCTGGCACAACTTGCATCGGAATGTGAAGTACGCCAGAACGCTTCCGTGGCTCGGATTCCTCGTTAAACTGTAGGTTAAGGGTACACCTGACAGAGACGACAAATAGAAACTCTGTCAAACTGACTACCGAACTATCTTCCAGAGTCTCCCTGCCAACAATATCATACGCTTTTTTTATCGTCATAAAAACAAAAAAGTAACACGAACAATTCCACAACAAGCAAATCTCATCAGCCAGGTAACGACCACAAACTACGTCACTCCGTCTGGGGGGGGGGGGGGGTTAGTTGGCTAGAAAGCTACGCTTAGCTACGTGGGGACGGGAGGGGGGAAGGAAGGGTTCCAAGCCAACCCACATAGCTTCTTGTTCATATTATTAGTCACAGTTAAAATACGAGTAAGGTACAGAACACACAATAGCATGTGAATATTTATTTATGTCATTTAACTATCTCTGTATGTAATTTACGATAGACTGACAAGAGAAAACAGTTCCGGGGGGGGGGGAGGGAGGGAGGAGGGGGGTAGACGGAAATGCCACGTTGGCCTACGAGGCGGTGGGGAGGGAGAGGATTCACATGAGGCCAAAATGGAGCTACGTGGTTTATGGACGCTCCCTCAAATGTTCTCAGGATAGTAGATGAGTCTGTTATAAAGGGGAACACTTCATAGTAATAACCAATGCCAAGATGCGTGTATATTGCAAAAATGTGTCAAGCTTAAGTCACTGGAACTTTAGAAGTTTTTAACAGAGAATAACAATTGTGCCATACGAAATTATATCATTGTCGTCAGCACAACCCAGATTCCTTTGATTTCTTCCCTAATGTTTTCAAACTACCTGTAAAATCGTCATCTTGCCTGTGAGACTGTCAGTTCGAACGTTTGAGAAAACAGCGCGCTGAATAGAAGAAGCGGACCATCATCCTTTCCGTGTAGATTCAAAGCCGCTTCCTGCAGCTAAAGAAAAAAGAAAACGAAACTCGTTTCCGTTTTTGAAGGTGCGGCGTGACCTGGAAACACGATACTCGGTGACCGAAGAGGATACGGGCGGGCCGACCCTTTTAATTAAATCCTCGCAGAAGTGTTGAAAAGGGAGCTCCCAGAATGCAACTCTTGGCTCCCGCGTTAGCTCCAACCCCCACCCACAAATTATTCCGAGCCCCAGGTCTGCTCGTTCCTCTAAATTAACGCTGTCGACCCGACGTGAATGCCGTTTGTCTGAGGTTCGCCTTTGGGGAAAGTCTTCATAGCCCGTCTGCAGCGAGAGGGTGCTACTTTCAAGGAAAATAGAACTTTGATCTCCGGAGGAGGCAAACGGACGCGGAATTCTGAAGGGCCGAGTTCTTTGCACCTCAAAAGCTTTACCAAATGCAGCTGTGTTATTGAGAACGCGAACCTAAATATAAATTATTTCTTGAATTTAGCGCCTAATATCGTAAACCTAAATATTGACCAATATACGCCAAAAAGTGATATAATAGTTCATTATGGAATATGATTTCTCTGATAGATACGAGCAAAGCAGAAGTGGATCCGAACATTAAAAAGCGTATCATTTAGAATATTTTGTAGTCGCTTGCTGGTTTTCACAGAAACTTACATAATCATATTCAGAACCGCTTGTGGCAGGCATACGGGAGGACGCTGGTTCAAACTTGTGGCCAGCAATCCAGAATTCGGTTTTGTATAGTTTCCCAAAATCTCTCCAGGTGAATGCCTGGACGGTTTCTTCAAGAGACCGTGGCCGAATTCCTTTTCGTTCCACACCCACAATTCCCTCCATCCTCTAATTAGCTCCACATCCACGAGTCATAAAGAAAATATGTGTATATTCAAAAAAAAATCACCTTCCACCATTCTTCCTCTACCTGTCGTAAGTTTGTCCAGCCTGCTCGCCTTCAACTTTTGGTTCTTCCCGTTAGCGTCTGCAAGTACGGGCTGGAAAGAACTAAAAAAATCATTCTAACTACTGACTTGAGGTATTGTTGCAAATAACTTCAGAGATGTTATGAACAGGCATTTATTCTTGAATTCTTCGGAGAGACAAGTGGATTGAGACAGTTGAATGGTACATCTTAACAGGTATAGAAGCGAAATGTGTTTCCTCACTATAGCCGAATGTCTGAATAAAATAGCGGGAGGGTTGGTACGAGCCTCGTCTCGTGAGCATACGAAGGGTGGAGATGGTGGTGTAATTTCTAACACTGCCTAAGTCATTGGCTTCATTGGCTTGGCAAGTTTACGGCGTGATCTTCAAAGTGATACTTCGCAGAGGACGAATACAGAACGCGTCTCTCTACTGTCGCTTCAGGGCGGGGTGACTGTCTCCCATTGGCCAGTTCACATCACGTGGTGTGGGTGCAAAGTTTAACTGGCCAGTTGGAGGCGTCTTTCCAGAAAGTCCCAGAACATTTCGAACCTTGTTTCTCACAGTCAAAACTTGCCTCTGT
>CM061920.1:359969014-360008174 GCA_031002005.1 Vandiemenella viatica
TTCCTATCACCTACATTCGCACAATAGCTTCCTTCCTCACCAACCGTACCTCTTTCGTTTCCATAAACAACATTCTCTCCCGCATCTTCACCATGACCGCAGGTGTCCCCCAAGGGTCTGTCCTGTCGCCCCTCTTATACATCATGTACATAACCGATATACCCATTCCCGCACCACCTACATATATCCTTAAGTACGCCGATGACACCGCCTACCTCGCCGTTCATAAAACCCTTCAACAGTCGGAGAAAGCCCTACAGATCATACTAGACTGCTTTGTTAAATGGTGCAACCGCTGGCGACTAATAATTAATCCCAATAAACACAAGCCATTATTTTTGGAAAAACTAGTAAAAGATACAGGCTCGCTGATTTTAACATAACCATATACAATCATCCCATCCAGCTACAACCCACAGCTACATACCTAGGAATCACCCTCGACCGACATCTTACATGGACACCTCATCTTAGAACCATCAACTCCAAAGCCCAAACCCGCCTAAACCTTTTAAAAATTACTTACTGGAACATCCTGGGGACTACATAGCCAGGTCATCATAAATACATACAAAGCATTTCTTCGCCCCATCCTAACTTATGGTCACCTCTCATGGCTCTCCGCCCCTGATCACTTCTACAATAGACTCCAAATAATAGAACGCCACGCCCTCCGAATCGCCTACCGAATAAGACTACCTTCTCCTACCCAACAGCTTTATACCAGAATGCGTTTTCCTCACATACTGATCCACATAGAATCCCTCCGGCTAAAATATGCTATCAATAGCCTTCTAAACAAAAATCCAATAACTCACCGCCTACTTAAAGAACCACTTCATCTCCCCTCCTGTTACAAACAGATCCCACCAACACTGCACCTCCAAAATATCCTTTTTATAACCCAGCACAGAGACCGACCGCCTACCATACCTCAACAAGAGAAGAGAACAAAAATTTACCCCACTCTGTGAATGACATAAAAATCGCCTACTACTAGCCACAAATCTGCAAGAAAAGCAAACAAAATATTGTACAAAACTACAACTCTGATCATGTAACATCTAAATTCAAATCTACTGTATTATTTTTGTAAAAGTGTAAACATTCCTTTACGAAAATCTATTGTAAACCATATTATCATTTGGCTGAAGAGCACGACATGTGTGCTGCCAGCCCGCTTCCCCCATTAAGGGGGTTGAATGAAATGACAATAAATATATATATATATATATATAAGGCGTATTGGCATTATTTCAATAGCAGATAATAAAATCATGATTCAAAATCGGGACATATAGATAACGATATGGAATGCGAACGTAATAATGCAGGAAAAACACGTACTAGCCTTATTTCAACAACAACAAAATCTGGATATAATACTAATGACAGAAACACACTTAAAACCACATCAGAGCTTCAAATTAAGAAACATGACCACCTATAGAAACGACAGATTAGGAGAAAGAGGTGGAGGAACGGCGGTGCTAGTAAAATCAACAATCAGCCACGCCCCAATAGAATTTAACAATTTGGAAAATATTGAAGCTGCAGGAATCAAAACCCAAACACGAGATGGCATAATAACAATAGTGGCAGCATATCTGAGGCCAAATAATGAACTGCTAAGAGAGGATATAGAGAAAATTACGTCGGTTGGTGCGAGAATACTGGTGGGTGGTGATCTAAACGCCAAACATCCATTATGGAATTCAAGAATTGCAAACCCACAAGGTAATCCACTACTTCAGGTGGCAGGAGAACTAACTTAAATGTCTTTGGTCCGGAGATACCAACCCATATTCCGGAAAATCCTAATCATCAACCAGATGTCATAGATATCGTGATAACAAAGAATGTTCCACATATACTACAACCAATCACTTTAAAACGAGTTATCGTCAGATCATAACGCGGTGGATAGTCAAGATAAATAACTGGATGATCGCAGCACCACCCCCAAAATTAACAAAACAGGTAGACTGTGGTATTTTCACAAAAGAATTACATAATTCAATCAAAACCACTTATAGAATGGAAAGCCAAGACGAAATAGATGGCGCTATAAAACTCCTGACCAAAGCTATCCATAATGATAACCATAAAGCGTCCATTACAACAGTAAACCCGCCCCCCAACTGTAAAACAGACCTTCCAGAGGACCTTGCAAGACTAAAATACATAAAGAACTTCCACCACAAAACATGGCAGACGTACAGTGACCCGCAAGACCGAATACTGACAAACTATTATAGAAGAAAACTGCAGAAGAGGCTAAAAGAACTAAATACTGAATGTTGGGAAGAAAAAATGTCAAAGCTCACACTCCAACACCGAAACGCTTGGGGTCTAATAAGAGTATTAAAAAATCCTAAAACACCGACAAGACCAGTGACCACCGACGATGGGCAAATATTCGTACCACTAACAAAAGCAGAGATCCTGCCTGATTATTTCGAAGAACAATATGCAACTCCCATAATACAGCAAACGGACGAAGAAAAGGAAGAAGAAGAAAAAAATCAATGACTCTGTTTCCACATTCCTAAAAGAAGACATGGGAGATTACACTGATTTGGCTACATCGAATGAAATAAGGAATATTATCAGGAAACTTAGAAACAACAAAGCCCGAGAAGAAGACAAAGTTACAGACTGTCAATTGAAATACTTGCCTAGGAAGGGAATAGTATTGTTAACGAGAATAGTGAACAGCTGCTTGAGAAAAGCCTACTTCCCAGCAGACTGGAAAAGAGCAAAAATAATACCAATCCCAAAGCTGGTAAAAACTCATCCTTGCCGGCAAATAATAGACCAATTAGCCTGTTCAACTCCACAACAAATGTGCTGGAAAGAGTTGTGATAAGAAACTGGCTGAACAGAATACCATTCGCAAAGAACAGTATGGTTTCTAACCTCGCATATCAGCAACAGTACAGCTTCTACACCTTGGTTGAGAATATAAGCAAAGGGTCCAATCTCGGCAAATCCACAGCAGCAGCTTTTATTGATGTCCAAAAGGCCTATGAAAAGGTATGGCACCAAAATCTCATATATAAGCTAATTACACAAACTACAGTTGATAGCGCAATCATTCACTTGATAAATAGCTTTTTGGAAAAAAGGAGTTTCTATATAGAAATGCGATCTTCAATACATCAGATGAGGACACGACTCCCATAGGGGATCACCTACACTTTTTAATATATACGTGAACGATATTCCAACCATAAAAAATGTTCATGTCGACGAATTTGATGATGACACGACGATTTATATCACGGGAACAAAACATATGGAGAACATCACCAATGCAAAATGAACTACAAAAAATAGAGCTATGGAGTAAAATAACGATAAACTCCGAAAAATCCGCAGCAATATATTTTACACATAGAAGATCTGAACTTAATCGTTACCTGACTATATTCGGAAAGCAGATACCGTGGAAGAACCGTCACAAGTACCTAGGAGTTACTATCGACAGAACTCTCACATTTCGTCAACATATAGCTGAAAAACGGCTAAATGTCCTATGTATTATCAAAAGCCTATTTTATATACTGATTAGTCATTCAATGAATCTAAAAACAAAACTCCATCTGTACAAATCATCAATATTTCCAGCAATAACATATGGATATCAGATTTGGGGAACAACGTGCAAAACAAACCTATTGCATTTACAAATATTACAAAACAGGTGCCTCCGCCTAATCCTAAATGCTGACAGTGTCTCAAATGGAAACAATAGACAGAGTGGTAAAAAAACTAACCAAATCCTTTCATCAAAGACCCGATACATTACGCCAAACAGAAGACAGACTGCAAAACATTGGAATAAAAGTCCTTAAACGGTGGCACAGGTACAAAATGCCACTATCAATTATTCACCCACCAATTTGAATTACCAACAAATCAAAGACCTCTCAGGAGGGCGAAATTTTCCCCTTAAAGTGAAAAATGAAGAAAACAACAAGGAACTATTAAAGCCCTAGCCTTGACTCCAAAGGTGTTGGTGCCAGGAACACAGGAACGTAAAAAAAGTTTTGTTATTAAATATTACAGCAATTTAACACCCTACAAATGGAATGCCGTTATGAAATCAGCTAGGTTATTTTAATGAACAGACTTGAGGTCCAGATGCACGGAAATCTTTCCACCAAAAGGTTTTGACTGCAATCACAAAAGTTTGGTAAACGTTAGCAAAATTAGGAAGAATCATGGTTAATTAGGTGGTTTGAGGTTTGACTGAATATCAATCCATCAACCAGAAAATATTTTCTCACACCATCAGAGACGTTAAAGGATAACTTCAAACGTTTTAAATGGCTTGCCAAATGCAATGGACCATGTATTTAACGGTAACTTCGCTTTATTAATTTAATTTTTTAATAGTTTTTTAGGATTACATGCCTCCTAAGCGATAAATCTAAACTGTATGTCCGTCTGCCACTCCTTCACAATGTATGGAAGATTTAATTTAGAAATTTTTATTTTTTCCCAAATTACAAATCATAACATGACAAAATAACAATTTCGAAAAATATGGAGTGTGTAAATCTACATCCTCATCCATCTTCTCAAATATTGTGGTTACAGCAAAACTTACTCTGGGCATTCCAATCTCGAATCGCCCCAGGAAAGAAAGAATGCATCAGTACGGAATCTTATTTCTATAATCTTATCTCTCCTGTCATTGCGACCTAAATAGATTAGAGGACGTACTGTTTCATTGCACTCGTAAATGATAAAATATTTTCCAATATTCACTAACAAATTCAGACGAAACGACGCCGTCTGTCTGCCAGAAAATGCTATCCCAATCTATGTATCAATTCAAGGACGCTTTCGTAAGGGCTCTCGTTTGTACTTTCTTTAAAGCATAAATCAAGCCCTTGCGAGAATGATTTCAAACCTATCAGTAATCCAAATGTGGACGCATGAGAGTTTTATGAGCTATTGCCTTTGTATGAGCATTACAATTCTTTAAAATACGACCTATGAATCTTAACCTAGAATTAGTTTATCCACAGCGAAAAGTATGTGTAGGTCCCATTTCCTGTTACTTTGTACTATTACGCCCAAATACTTCAGAGAATCAAGCGTGTCATTACTTTGTACTGATGACCAAATGGATTCTTTTTGTTGGTTATGCTCATTGCTTTGCACTTTTTACAGTTTAGTGTAAGTTGCCAGCACCATTCTGAAATAACATCCAGATCACGCTGAATTCCTAAGCAATCGTCGGAGCATTTTACTTCCTTATAGATAATTGCATTATCAGCAAACAATCGCAATCTGCTATTAATGTTGTCACCGAGATCGTTTATAAAAATTTAGAAAACAAGTGGTCCTATTACACTGCCTTGAGGTACATCCAAAGTAACATCTAGATTAGAAGAGGCTTCCCCGTCAACAACGACATTCTGTGACCAACCAGTTAGAAAATCTCGTATGCATTTACAATTCTGGTCCGATGTACCATACGCTCGAATTTTCGCTAAAAGGTGGTGTGGCAAGGAATCAAAAGCTTTCTGAAAATCCAAGAAAAATGCATCAACTTGTGAACCTGCATCAATAACTTTCATTACGTCGTGAGAAGAAAGGGCAAAGCGTGTTTCATACGATAAGTTCTTCCGAAATCCGTGTAGGTTCGTTATAAGTAACTCGTTTTAATCTAGAAAACTTCATAGTGTTAGAGAAAATAACGTTTTTCAGAATTCTACAGCAAACATATATTAAAGATATTGGTGGATAATTCTTACATTCCCTGCTATCTCCTTTCTTGAATATAGCAATTACTTGGGCAATTTTCCACTCTGAAAGTACTTTTTTCTTTTCTAGAGATTTACAGAATATACCTGTTTCCTCCGCGTACTCTGAAAACACTTGTATTGATGAACCATCGCGACCCGGCGCTTTCCCCCACTTCAGGAACTTTAATTGATTTACGGTACATACACTATCTGTTCGCATTGAATCCCTCTCTAATTCCACAAGATGTGAGAAAATTGTGTGTTTTACATATTTTCGTCTGTAAATGAATTTTTAAATTCGGTGTTAAATACGGTAGCTTTGTCACGGCTGTCGTTTACTTCACGACCGTCTTGTGTTAGTACTGACATATTGTTATCGCTGCGACTAACTTTTTTTACATCGGACCAAAATTTCTTTGTGTCTTCACGCTTCGCCATTTTAATATGTCCTCTTATCTCATCTAACTTTTCTAAATCCCTACGGTATCTGGTCCATATTGACCGTGCGAATATCCTCCTTTGCTTTTTATGTAACCTTTTAACTTGACATGTATGCCGCAAAATCTCGCTCAGTCGCCAGAAATGTTTGTACCGAGACATCGTTATTTTATCTTGTCCGAAAACATCTAATAGATAAATATTGCATAATACTGAATTGTGCTTGTACCCTTTTTTGCCTTTTAAGTAACCTTTTCACATCACATGTATGCGGCGAGAGATCATTCCTTTCCTTGATTGTTCGTTGCGACATATGTATAAATCGAAGCCCCGTCTCGTCAAATATCCTACTTGCTACTTTGATGATAAAGTAATCATCCCTCAGATACTCTCTAAAACACTCCTTTGAAGTCTTTTCGAATCTGTAAACGATCCTTTCTTTTTGCCCTCAGTTATTAATTTTACTGAGGCAATTACCGCTTTGTGATCACTTATTTTTATTTTTATAAACTGTTTAACGTCTCTTAACAGCGAGGTCTTTAGAGACTGGAAAATATGGGGGCAAGGAATGGGAAGGAATTTGGCCATGACTTTTGAAGGAACCATCCTGGAATTTGCCTGGAGTGATTTGGGAAACCATGACTTATTCCTGAGGTGGTAGAAATATCCGTGAATTCAGGTCTATTTGTTACGAGAATATCTAAAATGTTTTGGTCACCGTTGCGGCACCGCATTGGTTCACTGGTGAGATGAATAATGCATTTTCGTATATAATACTAATGGATATCAAAATGAAACCTAGCAAAACTCTGACCCAGAATGGATGGATTTTTTTTACTTCATCTTTGTGCCAAAAACAATAAAAAGATCCATTCCCTATTTCAGAAACTACTGATCCAAAAAAAATGTTTCAAATTTACAGTGGGGTGTTGCCCGCCAACGTTAACAGGAAAACTGTAGCTATCTTTTTTCAGTTTGTGGTTTTTGCAAACTAACTAAATTAATGATTTTGAAAAATATGACACTTCATCGGATAATATTTACCTACAAAAAAAAAAAAAGTGTGAATCTTTCGATGAAGAATTTCATTTAATATCATACATGAAGATTTACTTGAAATTTTCTAAAAATTTCCAGTGACACTAAAATTCTCTTTCAAGTTTGATTTATATTCACCAGTTGAAAGATAAATTTTTGAAATATAATGATCTCAATTTAAAAATAACTTGTTATTCATTTTTTAAATTTTACGTATTTTTTTGTGAAAGAATTTAATCCTGTAAATGTGTACAGAATTCTCAGTGGAATAACTCGAACATGAAAATGTGAGTTTATTTATAATACTAATTTTCAGTCTTTTTTTATACTGTATACATAAATACGCAAAATAACTAAATAAAACTTAAACGATGTTGAACGACTTTTAACAGAAATTACTTATACACAAGACGATCAATGAAAATTAAAAAATAAAAGATTTCAAACCAAAGCGGTATTTGTTAATCTTACAACAAAGGAATCTTTTCAATCAAATAATATAAAATGGTAATGGAATATTTACTTCAAAAACAACAAAGTAGTTTCAAGACTGGTTCATTATTGTGATAGCAGCGCGTAGTTGAATGTTTCACTCTTATTTCCTCTTTCCTTAGGTTAATTATTATCAAAATCAGTGGGCGGAAGGGTTGTGTCTCAATAGCACAACGCATTATTATCGAGTTTCTAGTTCATTAAGTTATTAAACGAGCAGAAAATTTTTCTTAGATTGTCTGATCAGTCCGGGAACGAAACACTATCAAAGCATTAACACTCATTTGCTGCAACAACGTCGTAGCTAAAAGATCACAATTTTTCAAGAGATCCATATGAGGTTAGAGGTCACATTGTTAGAAAATTCCCTGTGGTATTATTTAAAAATTTGAGATTTTTTTAGTTATGACGTTGTTGCAGCAAATGAGCGATTAAGTTAAAACTGAAATGAACTACTCTGAGAAGGTCAGAGAATAATTTATAATCTCGTATTTCGTTTGTGAATTACCATCGCGCCACATATAATGTAAGAATTCAACAACTTATTGTTGATGAGTCAATAATAACTGTTTCTGTTATTAAAAGCAGAAAATGATATATCCAAGAACACTATAAAAATCGTAATTAATTCTGTTTGTTACTGAATCAACAATTTTCTGATGCCAAAATTGGCTGGAAAATCACTGAAAATCACGTACAATCGGTAGACGAAAGGACATAATGTGGACGTCGGCCTGACTGTAATTCAGGTCGTCCCAATGGCATCGTCTCTCTCTTTCGTCTTCAGTGATTCGATTCAACAGACCAATTTAATATTTTTCTAGATATAGGCTACCTATTACCAATCTATCGACATGCCGGTCCTCATTATTTGTTTCGAATAATTTGACCTTTGTTTTCGACTTTAGTACTTCTCTTCCACTAATAAATGAACCCTCTACGCATGTATTAAAACTACATCCACAATTGTTTCTTTTCTTTCTGTAATATGCTTCACAATTCGTATTAAGAAATAGTTCAGTTTGGTCACATTAGTTTTCAGTATCCGTCTATTTTACGATACTTCATAAGCTTCAAGAATTCTCGATGAACAGGCAGCACTTCCTTAAAGCGTTATGCTCCAAGACACACAGTTTTTAATCGTTTTTTCCCTATCGGTGAAATACTGTTGCACAATTATTTTGATTTTCACAATATTTGTAGCGGTTTTTATCCGTACAAAGTTGTTGCTGCTGCAATGCTGCGATTTGTCTTCTCTTTGTGCCTCTTGTTGATTTTAGTCCAATATATCATACTCTCAACCAAACTAATCAGTAACATAGGTCACATGAGTGCCAGAATGTTATCATCAGCTAAAATCAGTAGTTGTAAGTCCTTTGTCTCTGAATCGATATTTACAGCAAAATTTCTCCCTCTTACATACACTGAATCCAGTCATTTTCGGATTATAGGACCACGAACTCTAAAGTAATTGCTGAGTCAGTGTCACAGAGTTAAGTTAATTTTTACTCATGTTTTATCTAGAACCACTAAGTGCTCAAATGAAAGAATTTTTTTGGCTGTTTTCACATTAAATAAACCTTACCGAACACATGACCGGATGTAAACGTAGCATTATGTATGCATTGTAAATCTGTAGCTAGGCTGTGTTTGCTCTGGCATGACGCAAAACATGAATAAATAGATTGTGATGGGATACCAGAGTTTAAACTGTTGGCGTCTGTCGCTCCCTGACCAACGCCGGAGTAGCAAATTAAAAAGTTTTTTCGCCTCAATCTTTCTTAACATCTTCTGTCATTTCTCTCTGTAACTTCGGATGGTCTGAGAGGTCTTGAGTGTGGATGGTTAGTATGATACCTCCCCCTAATGCCGACCGCCTTTGTAAGTAAGATTTGTTTATGAAACATGGTTTTTGAGATTGAAACTGAAAATCATTCCACCATTCACTTAGATAAGAGGGAAATTGTTAAATAGTGAAAGGCCAGCATAACAGTGGTAAGGTATGAAATTGCTGTAAAACCACATGCCGATCATGGCAGAGCTTCAACAAGCTCAGCCAAATTATTGGGTACTAGCTCGTACCCGCAACTTCGTACGCGTGGATTAAGAATTTGTTTGCCAGAATTAAATATAGAAAGTTGTTGGTAACGAAGGATTGGTCCCAAACAATATCGAGTCGGAATAATATGACAGGAAAGCTAACACTATATCATTGTACCGTAGAACCTGTCTCTTGAAGAGAATCAATTTCAAACATATTTCTGTCACCATTCAATAAGGTCTCAAAATTTCGTCACTACAACTGTTAATTATACCGGAAAAAGTATCCTGTGCTCTTCATACAGATTTCCTTATAAAATTCCATCATTTAGTCATCAAAACATAACAAAAATACGGAGACTTACTTCCGTATTTATAATAATATTACTGTGGTTCACACTCACACACTGACTGCGAACAACACCTGAGGGATCATTATAACGTAAAAAAGTGTACACCTACAACATTCCAAGACTACCTACGATTTGCCTCGCATTGCACCCCTATCTTTCTAATATCTACAGTTTAACATTCAATCCGAATAACCTACGGCCCAGGCATGACTCTTACGATCAAAAACAATTTTAAAAATGTTAGCCTCCACGGAGATTTGAACCGGAGACCATGACGTTCGTAAGCAAGCGCTTTAACCACTGAGCTGCCAGTCCACTATACGAAAATACGGTACGGAGACGTCCATATCCAACGTGTCTGTCTATCGCCGTATTTCGAAGTTATGAGACAAGATGTGTTATTTATACAGATAATTTTTCAACCAAATGTAGACAGTATTTTTCCCCTTGTTTCAAAGCATAAGTGTGCAAAGTTTCATCGAGATCGGATGAAAACTGCGGATTTGTATGAAGAACAAACAAACTAACAAACAAACATACATACATACATTCATCTTTATATATAAAGATTTTACTTTTAATCGATGATATCTTAACTGTCTGTTTCTGAACACTCGAACTGTAATCTTCAGATATTGCTTTTGTCACCAGATGCAGACAGAAATTAGCGTTTATCACTCGTTAGCATCACCGTAACTAAACCACAGAAATTTACATTGCTGCAGTCAGACTGCAAGGACGCCACTCCATATGCGGTGGGTAGTTAGAACTAAACGGAATTGACTTACGGTGTATTAGCTTCACCTCCAGTGCTCGCAGAATGTGGCGTTAAATTGGATGCTTGATGGGATACAGTGGGTATATGCCAGTGCTATTCCGGTTATAAATCGAGACACGGTAAACCCTCCTCAAGGTGAGCGCTAATGAGAGCCTGGATAACAAGACGGAATGTAAATGTACAAAACTGAATTCGGCGACGTTTTCGTACACAGAGAGCGAAGAAGGTGCTTTGTAGTCAGGTGAGGCCTATTACCCACATGCACGCAGAAGCGTATATTGTTAGTTGACAGTATGATCCTGTTGGCGATAGAAACTAACAGAATATGGAGACAGATCTTTTTTCTTTAATTCACTGGTTTCCACAACTTGTTTTCTGTGATTGTCATCAAAGTCGTAGATATCGGCAACTAATTAGGAACATTAATGAGAATTACGTGCTGATAGGTAATAGCGACTAGGATTGTTTTCGCACTGAAACGGGAGTGAGCTAAGGAATTGTATAGTGTCCTTTTTGTGTTGTGTTTTAATGTAGTCTTCAATGAAGTCGTTGCAGAAGTTCAGGGATACAGATGTGTGGAAAAAAAATATTGAGAAACAATTGTACAGTACAACACAGTATATGCCACTCGATGGCAGGGTAGTGGAATTGCTAGACTGGTTTGGTTACTTGAGAATAAAAGTAACTACACACGAAAAAATGAAGGAGAAAATAATACAAATAATAAGGAACGGCGGAGAATTTTATTATCTGATCAAGGATATTATAAGGAGTTGGAATGCAGGGTGGGAAGCCAAAATCTTGCTGTGTAAAATATATTACCAACCAATATTGACCAATGGCCCTGAAACCTGGACTTGGTTAAAGAGAGGTATAACCAGATTTCAGACAGCAGATATGAGGTTTCTGACAGGACTGGAGAATGTTACAAGAAATGATATAACCAGAAAAGAAAATATCAAGGAAATATTAACAGCGAAAGCTTTAGAACAGACGTTAACTAAGAAAAGATTGTAATGGCTGAGCAATGAGAATGAAAGGAGACTTCTTGAAAAAAGAAGGATAAGATTGATATACCTGGTGAAGAAAGGCATAGAGGTGGAGGTAGTTAGTTGGAGAAATATGGTTCAGGAAGAATAAAGGAGTACCCACAGGAATGGGTGAATATATTCCAGATGATTTTCAAAAGAGGTAGAGTCAAATGATGATAGTGATGTCATCGAAATAAAAATACCTAGATGGTTCCTTCAAAATACCATACCAAGGTTCCTACACAAAGAACTTTCCCGGCTCTAATGATTCCGATGTCGGCGAAGCGTTAAGCCCTAAGTAAAAAAAAGTTAGGATACCGCTACATTGCCCAGAGTTTGTTGAAACGTATCGTGAAGGTTTTTCCCCATAAAACATCAGTATAGCTATGATAGTTGTTTCTAATTTTGCATTCAGGGTTCGTCATTTGAGCACAGAGAGGATTGGGCAAGTTTTAAGGAACCATACCGAAATTCACCTTGAGTGGTTTCAGGAAATTTTGGTACAGTGAAATCTAGATTTGATAGATCGCTGACTGAACTCGTATTTTCTTGAATTCCAATCCCAAACATTATCAGCTGATCTATAGTGATCGGTGCAAATGTGATCTAATGAGATATGAAAACATGTAGTCGACAAAAGCAAAAGAGCATTAGTAATCATGCGATAGTCCTGTAGCATCAGCGTTTATAAAACCATAGACGCTAGACTTTTTCCTGCGTGGAGGGTGAGCGATAACATTCTGGCCTCGCATTCGGAAAGACACGAGTTCGAATACCCGTTCTGCCATCCAAATTAGGGTGTTCCATGGTTTCCCCAAATCATTCCAGTCGATTGCCGGGATGGTTCCTTCAAAAGGCCACGGCCAAATTCCGTTCCTATCCTCATCTCCTTCCCCTCCTCTAATGACTTCGACGTCGACAGGACGTAAAGCCAGAAAAAAAGGAAAATACGAGGCGCGTCCAGAAAGTAAGTTCCGTTTTAATTTATCTCCGCTGCAGCGCTGCGATTGCAGTTCCGCACATGTGCTGTAAACGATGTGTATCAAGGGGAAGAACGTCCGCAATTTGGAGATCGCTGTCAGTTACGTACGCTTTGTTGTGCTTGTTTGAAATGTCGGCGTTGATTGAAAATCCCGCCGCCTGTGAAATCAGGTCTGTGATTCGGTTTCTGAATGCGAGGAAAGTGAAACCAAGTGAAATTTATCGGCAAATTTGCGAAGTTTATGGACCAAATGCGATGAGTGATTCGATGGTGAGAAGATGGGTCCAACAGTTCAATGGTGAGCGTAGTGATGTGCACGATGAAGAACGATGTGGGCGTCCACCTTTGGTTACAGAAGAACTGGCAAGACTTTCATCTGTTCTTACATCTCAAGTCTTTCCTTGGTGGTCATCACTTCACCAATGACGACGAACTGAAAGAAACTGTTTCCAACTGGTTGAAGACACAAGCGGCAGATTTCTATGAAGAAGGTATACAAAACCTGGTGCCACGCTATGACAAATGCCTGCAAAATTTCGGCAGTTATGTGGAAAAGTAGTTTAAGAGTTGTAGAATTTTGTGCAATAAAAATTTCTTCTGTATCTGTGTACAATTTCATTTTATTACCAAACGGAACTTACTTTCTGGACGCGCCTCGTATTTCCTGTGACTCAGATCTATATGGTGCTACTAAATGTCTTTAGGATTACTCCCACAATTCAGTTCATAAACTTTACATAACACAAAGATTGCAAACTGAATCATAATTTTTATTTGTTTAGTTTTTTTTTTTTTTTTTTTTTTTTTTTTAGAGTTTCACTTCTAAATAGTAATGCCTTTTCAATTATTGCGCTGTATCTCTTACTAGCATTCAGTTTGTGAAATACATATTTCTTTCTATGACGTTAGTGAATAGGTTTGAATTTTCCTATTTGGTTAAAGGAAAATATTTAGCTTTAACCCTGGTATAGGAATATTGAATCACAAATACACCGGCTCCTTAAGCCTCATGACGTCTCAGTGCCCTTAACAATGTTGTAATAGTTTATATTTCTTCCTCAATGCACTCATTACACAGAAAGAGTTCTAAATGATCTAAAAATATATGCAGTGGTATGTCTATTCAGAGGACAGAAAAAAGTGAAATGGTTCTTAACGTTTTCAACCTAAATTGAGGAGTACTATATTTTGGACAGCAACCTCAATATACGGAGCTGATTATGAGGAGTTAGTCAAGCGTTTTCATACTTAACAGAGCAAGACGAATATATTACCATCATCAACGATGATGTTTTATCCTTACTGTAGAACGTGACCTTATCAATTCAGTTTTTCTTGGTAAAAATTAAACTGAAAACACTTTAATTTAAAACATATGGAAAATATTTTGTTTCTTGGTAATATATGCTCACAGCATAAATATTTTTCATCCAACAATATCATTTATAAGCCTTTTCCAAATTTACAGAGGCGCGTAACGTTCATAGCACGATTTTCAACCGCAGGTATCTTTCATGAAATAGTAATAACTATTTTAACAATTGCCTGAATATCCTTGCCAAATATAAATATACATATGTCTGACAAAGGTAGAATGAGAAACAGCCTTCAGTCACTAGAATACAACTTTTATTGTATTACACAATGCATTTCGGACCCTGTGTATCCATCTTCAGGTGACTATGGTATTTACATTTGGATTTGAATTTTACTTAAGCGAGATTCGTGCCTAATAAAGTTTGTTCCTGCGCTGAAAAATGATTTCAAGTAAGTGTTGTGAACACGTTTTATTATGAGAGAAAAGACTAAATATGAAAACATTGTGAAAAACTTACCAGACTTGACGAGATGCTGAATAATTAGTTTCATATACATATTTACTGCGGAGCACTGTACTAAACACGATGTCGTATAAGGTGCACATGTTTATATAAACACAACAAAACAGTTTAAAGATGATGTGTACTACAAGTTATTCAAAGATGAAAATTATTATTCGTTGTCAGAGTATATCGTGTCGGTGATCTTTTCTTGTCTCTAGTACTTAAAATTAAACAGGAAATAAATCTTTAAAATATTAAAGTAATAGTGGCTAGTAAAGTCTACTTGCTCATTTAACATATGCTCTGGGCTTTTTATCTTGTGGAGGAATATTTCTAATTGTATATTTTCGTCTTTGAATAACTTGTAGTGCACATCTTCTTTAAACTGTTTTGTTGTGTTTATATAAACATGTGCACCTTATACGACATCGTGTCTAGTACAGTACTCCGCAGTAAATATGTACACGAAGCTAATTATTCAGCATCTCGTCAATTCTGGTAAGTTTTTCACAATGTTTTCATATTTAGTCTTTTCTCTCATAATAAAACGTGTTTACGCCACTTACCTGAAATCATTTTTCAGCGCAGGAACAAACTTTACTAGGCACGAATCTCGTTTAAGGAAAATCCAAATGTAAATACCATAGTACCTGAAGATGGATCCACAGAGTCCGAAATGCATTGTGTAATACAATAAAATTTGTATTCTAGTGACAGAAGGCTGTTTCTCACTCTACCATTGTCTGATTAATACACTCACGTCAATATAGAGAATTATGGATAAAATTAAATATATATGTCTGTTTCAGTTTTTAAAGTTTCAGTGAGGCTGAATTTTATTAAATATTAAGCTACTAAAGCAAATGTATATAAAAACATTATCTTTCCTACAGTGACTGTTTCTCGTGATATTTTACAAAAGTAAAATAATCCTCGTAGTGAAAATACTTTAATTTACTTTTTTGCTGTTATCAGTATACCGACTGGTTTGATGCAATCCTCTCTCTGTTTCTATCTATCGCTAACCCCTTTAATCCTATATCTCTCGTTATCTGCTTCACATCTATTATTTGTCTACCACTACAGTTCCTTCCTTCGACTGTTCCCTACACTAACAGATTAACCAAATCCGCATGTCTCACCATCCTGCATCTTCTTCTTGTAAGATTCTTTCACAACATTCCAACACGTTCATTTTGTACTTTAATTTACTAACTGAATCGAACGTTAAAACATATAAAGCGTTCAGTGAGGTAGCTAACTGGTTACTTATCTGAGGTGATGTTTACCATCGTAAAACAATAGTAGATAAAATACTCTCATTTAACTAATGTCCGACCAATTACGAATTTCATGAATTCTTCACCTACGAAATATCTACTATTGAAAAGTCTTATTTGAACATAATAATGGTTACATTTTACTGTAGGTAAGTTTGTTATTACGTTATGTTAAAGTAAAAATCTAATAATTAATTGGAATTCATTTTTGATTTAAACTTTAAGGATTACAATTACATTTAGTTTTTTAAAAATGTTTTAGGGTCATTTCTGTTCATTTTTGTTAGCCATATGGGGAAAAAATCGATAGATAGGAATCTTCCCTTTTTATTTCTCATCAGTGTCGATCTTTCAACTTCCTAATACTTTTTTTTTTGCAAGAGATTATTAAAATACGAAATTCGATATTTTGCTCACTAATTCGATTAAAGAAAAAACAGATAACATATATCTTTTAATGTAAGAATGAAACAAACACATCATATTATAGTAGCTGAGCGTGGAAAAATACTCAGTTTTGGAGGTTTATTAAAAAGAATAAAAGGACAAAATGAGTTCTATAGTGAATAGTATTTTTCGAACATACTATTGACTACAGATATTTTGATGAATAAAATGCAGAAAATTATTAATCCATTTATTGCAGGATTCACCCATAATACCTCGCAGGTATATTCTACAGCCTTCTAGAACTGTTATCGGCTTAAATGCAATTGAAAAATGTAGCTGAGTACTTGAAAACAACTTTGTTAGTGGTATTAATTTTTTTTCGCAACTCCATTACTGTGGCAACTAAACTTTTTATCACCGCACTTTGAACTTCCACGTGTCGGCAGCGGAAACTGTGTCGGCTATTTTTGGTCGTGGCTCATTTTCCGGGGTCCTGCCAATGGGATTACCAAGTTTGTTCCACGGCACAGACCGTGGTCAATACCTGAGGCCTCAAAGGCGAACCGCGCTTGTCAGAGGGCTGCATTATTCACTGCCCTCCACACAGGATCGGTTGCAATGGAACTCGTCACATCCGCCGTAACAACCAAACGCTGCTCTCACTCCCCTGTTATATCTGCTGCAAATACGTCGAAATTAACAGGCGCTTCGATTCCTTTCCACTTACCATCAATGGATGCGAGAATAACGTTTGATATACTTCATACCAGGCTGCCTAGTCGCCTGAAGCCTCGAGATTCTATGATGGAGTCCTACGCACGGTATTAGCTGGTTTGATCCCCGTGTGTAGAAAGAATTTAAAAAATTCTGTACTTGGGCGTCAGAGTACCAGTCACCAGATTGTGTACCGAACGCCTACGTTAATTCCAAAAGCTTTCTGCAGTGTGCACAGAGTGAAGACTTACGATACTATTCATCATGATTGATCATTCATGGGTACATTAAATCTGGATGCCGCTCTGTATTTTTTGGGTAAAGTAGACTTGTATAAAGTAGCAATGGACCGAGCGTGGTGTGTGAATCGTTAAAGCTCTGGCCTCGGATTCTGGAGGACGCCGGTTCGACTCCCCGTACAGATTTGGGTTTTCCATTGTTTCCCCAAATCACACTAGGCGAATGCCGGGATGCTTCCTTCAAAAGGACACGGCCGAATTCCTTCCCATTCCTTGCCCGAGCCTCATCCCGCCTCTAATGACCTCGACGTCGACGAGGCGTACAGCCATAAGAAAAAAAAACTATGGATTTCGCCCTCTTCTTTACATCATCTCCAATTTAATACACAAACAACGACGCACTTAACTGTACACTCATAGTCGTCAACAGATAAAGTAACAAGAAAACTTAACACCAGCAATGACAGTGGGAATCACACCTGGTATATCTTCGAGAGACTTTCTACAAGAAAACTCTTTAGTAGCCATCTACACCACGTTACCGGGTATGACCAACAGTTGTACCTAATGCGAAAAAAGTGGTATACTATGTTTCCTTAGGTTTTTTGAGGTTGCAAGGAAATTACATTTTAGTATCTCAATGATAAGGTTTTTTTTTTACATCTCATCGACTTTAAGGTCTTTAGAAGTGAGGGGGAGACTATATTGTGTTTGGTGTTTAGGAGGAAAATAACACACACCAGATGAACCATACTCATTTCGCCGTAATGCACAGATAAATTGGGAATTATATAAATACAGTATTTGAATGCCAAAAATGGTATCTATATCTCTTGATGTTAAGAGTCACAACTCATAGTCATCCAGCCGCCGTCAATTAGAAATGACACGGCATAACAACAGAATAATACGGCAGAAAGAACCGAGAACAATTTCGAAGGGCCTGAATTCTGTCGAATACTTAACCACAGGATAAACAGTGTCATTAGGGATTCTCGATATGAAACTGATTTTAATAACGAGAGGCAACAGATAAGGAGCACAAGGTTCCAATCATAATTAATTAGAGACTTTTAACATGACCTTAACCTGATATTCATCGATATCAATTGTTGTTTCTAAATATGTCAAGTACGTTGCCAACGGTCCGTGGTTCACAACCTACGTTATGCTAGAGATAAATTTGTGTATCAACGTTTTCTCATTCCAATAATTATTTACTTGATACTGGTCCATATAGTAACATTTACTGCACCTATCACTGTACTGGTTTATTTTAAGACAATTTTTTGTATTTAATATGATCATCAAAGTATAAATAATGTTTTCATTTTATAAAAAACCGCGTTCTGAGGTTTGTTGTAGTGAAGAGAACGAACGATAGGATTAATTAATAGTAATATATTTATTTGAAAGGAAAGTGTTATGAAATTAAGCAGGTGTCAATTTGGATGAAACGTATTATACCTACATTCAGTTCTCAGCCAGTGTTACTCATAATTTATTTCCATATGAGTAAAATGTCAAAGAAATGAAATTTACACTCATAAGATAATAGGCTTTTCGTTGATAATGTGTCGTAGTAAATCATCACAACAGATGATTATTGAAATAGGTAAAAATCATTAAAATACGATTATAATGATACTTTATATACATCCTGATATATGTTAACAAATCCTAGGAGTTTCCAAATATTTAAATTTTTAAAAATATATATTTATTGGAAATTTTTTTAAGAAAAAAGATATGAAAGTTTTGTACCTGACATAGCCCCAAAACTAAACTTCATGTAAGAGGCTCATTCGCAAATGGTTCTCGTAAATTTTTATCTTGTTAACTTTTTTTTACATGTTATAACAGTTTCGTTTGTTTCCTTTATTTTTCGTTTTTTACTGTATTCTGAATAAAATAACGGGTGAAGTCAAAGAATTTAATTCAAATGGGAAACAAAATAAGAGTCCGAGAGCAAACCAGGAAGTTGAATTTGATCCGTAGCACCAAGAAAGCATTGGAAGTATGTGACAGGCATTAAAAACCTACACCTTTTTTTTCTTTTTTTTTTTTTAATGGCTTTCGGCTACTGGGCCATAAAGCCAGCTCAATGTGATTTGTTGCTATCAGGTATTGACACAAGGACACTACAACACGGACAAGACATTCACAGACACAACACTAAACACCCATGCCCTCGGCCGGACTCGAACCGGCGACCTTCGGTACGTGGAGCTAGCACTCCCCTACGCTACCGAGGCTGGCTAAATCTACACCTGTACAGCTCATTCGCTCACCGCACGTGTTTCGTGTTTCTCCGGTCGTCCAATCAGTTCATCCCCGAACCCCTTAGCACTCTATCTTGGCAGCCCCATCAACCGGTTGCCACGTTCGTAATTTGCACATTCAAATCGCGTTCGCCATTACTACCTCGCGTGCCCTATTTGTCAGTCTCTACGCTGAGTTCAGTTTTGCATGTTACATAAACTACTGCCGCAAGCACTCTGCCAGCGTGTGTATTTTAATGCTAAAATCAATAACATTTTCCGACTCTAAAGCGCGATTTTATCAAAATTTCTCGCATTGTTGTAACGATAGTATGTTGTAACAGCAGAAGAAATTTCAGGAACGTTTAGTGATAACAACACTCTGCGAAAATTGTCTAAACTGACAGAGAACACGCCGTTGCCTCATATTTTTCTTATCTAAACCTTGCGGTGGAGAGGAAAAGGAACGATTACCAATAGTAAAATTCTACTTTGTTCACTATGTCATCGTTCCATTACGTTGACATCAGGTGCCCGGCCTTCGTCAATGAACTAACAACGACCACAGATATTAGTATAAAATCACGATTTGAGCTTTATTTGATAACAAGTCTACTTAGTAAATGAATTTATAGCACACTGAAAGAAAAGTATGATTTTCGATTAAATCAGCATATTTTAATTATTGGTTCTTTTTGTTTGTTTAGATTATTTACATTCAAACATGTATATTTTTCTTATACCTTCTGTCCAGAGGCATCGTTGTTACAGTAAACTAAGAAATTTGTATCATATTATATAATTTTTAGGATTATGAGCGTTACCTGTTAACTATTGTATTTAATGGAGCAACTGCGAAGAATTGCAAGAACAATATGTTCAACCCTGCATTAGAAGTTGTTTATATTAGATGAAAATGTTTCCTGTACCACTGTTATAGTTAGCTCGGTGAAATGAACTGCTAAAACTCTGCGTTCAACACTTCATTTTTAGCTAGTGTTACGTAAGTAACATAGTGTTATCATCTTGAGGGATTGATTAGAGAAGATTTTATCTCACCATACATTCAGATTTACAAGCTGAAAACTAAGATCAATTTTTTCAGTCACTCTGTTTGTTATATGAATTCAAACGACTCCCTCCAACCCTCATTAGAAGGGGCTAGGTTGAGTTAGATTTAACTCTACAGTATTTAGGCCCATGAGAACTACGTGTGGGAACACGATATCACTGGAACTTTTTTCCATCGCAACAACTAATGAGGAAACAATATGGCACTTGATCTTTCTTTAGCCATTTTGCGGCAAGCATCATAGCGCGTGCAACGGTAACGCTCGGATTGCATCCTCTCCACGGTCTCGCCGATGGTTTGTAAGGAACCGAAATCCTTCCTATGGTTCCTCAGCACAAGCAAGCCTCAGCTTGCGCAGCTCGGATGTCAGCTTACAGTCTCAACTAAGCATGTTACTTCTTGCATTCACTTCAGGTTCAAGGCAGTGAAATGACCACAGAGTAATAACGGTTAACATTATTTTATTTCAATAACAAGAGCACAACTGAATACACGTCTACATTTGGTCAAAGCCTGCAAACCTCTCCCCTCGTGTCCAGCGCCGCTCACTCACTCCCCCACCCCCAGTCATTCCAACACACAGCTTACTTAACGGTATCACCCCTTCAAGGTCAGGCCTTGTGTGCATACCTGTAGACCAGCCGGGAGGCTATATGGTCACTCACACGCGAAAGAAACTATATAGCCTTATACACATACACATTAATCTTACAATGAGATTTAATGGTTCATGCGTCACACCAACCTATTATGTGCTTGATTAAATGTCAGCTATTGCATGATTTAAGCTTTTTTTTAAAGAAAAAATTTTTGTAATTAACTAGTGAGATGAAGGACTAGCTAGCTTAAATTAACACATAATAATTTACTTGTTTGTATAATTGTAAATCAGTTAGTTTATTCATTTTGAAAACTTATCCTTTAAATATTAATACGATTTTGAGCGAACGATTTATTTAATTAAAAGATTTCGTTCTTTTTTCCTCTTCGATGCTAAGTCCAAGTAATTTAATATTTTTTTAAAATTATTTTCAGATGATCCAAATCAAAATGTCTTGCAGTGAATTTTACAAACTCTGAAAAGTGCTACAAAGTGCAGTGCAACGAGACAAATACAAGTAGACGTAATGAAAGTGCAAATAATCATGAATAGAAACTCTATGACGTGTGCAGGGTACTTTAATAGGTAATAAGAAATTAATTAAAAATATTAATTTTCTGTAGCCTAAGTGAGGCATTAGGAATATTTTATTATTTATTTAAGCGTGCTGCTGTAAGTCAGCCATTGTGTGCCGGGAAGAAGGCGGCTAGAAGTTATTCACTCCCTTGCCGACAGTGGTTTTGGCGTAGTGTCGGGTCCCGCTAGTCCCACTTCACGGATGCAAAAGTCATCTGTTGGGAGGGGCATTATATGTGTAATCTGGTGTATTCTTCGGTACGGCAGAGAGGTTTCAAACGGCAACATAAATTTACGAAGTAAAGGTTGGTACCACCAACTTGAGAAAGAACAACACGATCTAAGTTACAGTTACCTGAATGGTATTTCAGCGTCTCAGAACACAATAAGGCGCTCACTATAGATCCATAGCTCTTCAAAGAAGTAAGTCAATTGTCTCTCTTTATGCCTCTGTACAAATTTTCACTCTCGCTACGGGTGATTTTGTGAAGGAAGGAAATTAGGCCAATATATATTGCTTATGTTTACAACAGTTTAGAATTTTTTCTTACTTGTGATTATTATTCTAAGATAAATGGTTGATTTTTAGAACTGCTGGTTTCTGACAGAGTCTTCTGTGTTTTTTAAAATACAATAGTGCAACAGTTTTCCAGTTTATAGCGCCGATCTCTGTATGAAAATTGTTTAAACATACAACAGAATACGATTTTAATTTTTTTGGTTCATCAGTTCACTTATTATTTTATTATAATTTTTTCTGCCTCTTAACGTTGAGATCAATAAGTTAGCATCCTACAATGAATGCAGTCAATCTTTGGTTGATATCGGACTGGTATAAATTAAGAAAATTATTAGAGATGGAGGTAGGAAGGTTACAATAGCTACAATCAACGGCCATATCTTAGTTTAGTTAGTCAATAACCACTCCGTGGAGGGCGAGACCTTGTGGTTTATGGGTTGCCACAGCTCACTCTAATGCTAATCGATATTGGGTCCTGTAACACGTAGTTTTATATCTGTTCCATGGTCTGATGATATGTGATCTATTTTTTCGAAGTTGACGCACACTAATAGCAGGATAGTAGTTGGCGGTGTATATTCACTTCACACAATTTCAGCAGCTCCATCGATCTGGACATACTCGATCTAAAAATTAGTCGTGAGCATATTTTTTGACCTTACTGGTAGATTGATGATAGGATTTAATCCTTAGGCTAAATCCAATAAATTGTTTAGACTCTGCACAATTATTTTAAGGAGAAATATTTTCTGTGGTCATATTTAATAACAGTTGCATGTCGAGTTTATAAGCCTATGCATCCATGTTTAATTGATAAAGTGTAATGTCTTCACAGAATGTTGTTCTGATTTTGTTGGGTACTACAACTGATTTATCTCTCTCTCTCTCTCTCTCTCTATTATCGGGTACCAGTCGTCTACCGTTTTATCTCCAGTACTCAAACGATCTAATACATTTATAAAAAAAAAATTGAAGGCTTTTCCCAAGTCCTTCGTTAAATGATCCCAATTAACTTGAATTATATCGTCGGTTCTTGAATTTACAAGCCAGTTTTTATGAAAATATTACTGAGTGAATTCGAAAGTTACTGCTAACTACTACAGACTTTTCGCCTTTCTCTTTCTTCGTTCAATCGGTATTTTGTGACATTTTCTTACGGTCCAGGCAAGATTCCAAGTATACTTTAATCGCTCAGAATTTTGAAATTCCGTTCTTAAAGCTTGCACGCGTTTCAGCAATGTCCCGAGGTAATGAGCAAAGATAACAATTAAACCAGTATTTTCACATGAAAGGTTGGCAGGTATGTGGAAATACAAATATCAGTAGTAGATCCATATGATTCACTGAAAAAAAAAGATAAAACACGTCACAGTATGATGTTCTGAATCGAATACCGTTAGTTAATTACGATTGTTTCTCCTTTAATCATTGAATTTTTGCAGGTATTTCTAGAATTACTCAATGAAATGCGGTGTCCATCTAATTCTGAGTCTATATATGTACCAGCCAAAGATTTAAGTTGTTTGATTTGAGGACTTAGAGTACCACATCATTTAACAATATGTCACAAACGTTCGCAGAGAAGTGAAGGGAACAAACCATTGTCAGATTACGTAACCTTAGCAGATCCGGATATAGACAATACGGTACAGACAATATAGACAATAGAATGCAAGTAAAAAGTTCGAAAATCAAAACTAAGTTCTCACTGAAAAGGGGTTTGTCAGAATCAATAATAATAATAAAAACGTCGTTAAAGGCGGGATAGTTTCTTCAAAAGTCCATGGCAGAATTCCTTTACGTTCCTTGCCCCAGTCTTTTACCGCCTCTAATGACCTCTACGAGTACTACAAATTTCATTTTGAAAAGACACAACACGTGACAAGTAATATAAATTCAGCTATACAAAAATTATGGAAAAATTATTAAAGTGTCTTCAGGAAATAGTATAACAAAATGACGTAGACAAAAACATAAACAGATCAAGGTAAAATGCAACTTAGCTTATTAGTAAACTGTAGCTCTTTGCAGCAAAAAACTCAGTGGCAGCAAAACAAATAAAGTTACTACAACACAATTATGAAGTAATAATATTTAAATCGAACAAAATGGCTTGTAATATATGTAAGAGTACAAACTGCAGAATTAGAAAGAAGGAGTGAAGTTTTTAAATCTTTATACAAAAAAATCAGAAAAGAGTGGAACATAGAAAATAATAGAAGAAAGAAAATAGTAAATAATTATTTTATGAAATTGAAAATTTTCTAGCACTATCAATAAAAGAGGAGATATATAAATTACACTTGGTGTAAGTAAACCCATTAGAACTAATAATAACAATTTTTCATTAATTTGATTAAAACATGAAACGACGGTTCTTTGATTTTCTAAAGTAATGTGTTCGCTGAAATGAATCTCAAGAAAGAAGAAATACTGAACAGAGTCACATTTCGAATCAAGAAGCAATTCTTCCAGAATTTTCAACAAAAAGCAAAGAATCGCAGGAAATTTGTTTGGACAGAAGTTGTAGGAGAAACAGAAACAGTAAAGGGATGAAGAAAGACTCCGAAAGAAAGGATAGAAAACAAAAAAGAAATTCAGACGTGAAGTTATTCGTCCTGGTCCGCAGTTATCATAATTCAAAAATAATAAGTAGATAATATTCATTAGTGAAGTCTGACCAACTTATTATGTTACATCCTGTCAATAAGAAACCGATTGGCTGGCTGTAAAGAGGAAAACTGGAATAACCACTTAATACACGAGGCAATACGTTCGGGGGATGGCGGCGCCTTCACAGTGCGTTTCCAAAGATTGCTCCTCTTTAACCGCCGCCAGCATGTCCCCATGTCACGTGATCGAGCCGGACGGCGAGTTTTAACGATGCCACTCAGCCATCGCCGCACTAAGCGCCCGATGGGATGGACTCGTCCCGCTCCACTTCCTGTACACCCGCACTTCCAGCCATCATAGCTACGTTCAATTTGCAGTTGTGCAGGGAGTTTGACGGTAAAATGTTTGGGTCTGCAAAGAGGTGTTGGAAACTAGAGGCCTAGAATTTTTTTATTGTGAGAACTTTGTTTCCACCAATGGTCTGGCTCTTTTCCTAAGATGACAGGTTTCAAAATATTATCACAAGAGAAGAATCAGAAATACATCTCATCATACTAGTCAACTGCAGGTTTTCTTGATCATTAAAATCCGTCTTGTGTGTAGCGACTCCTTATATCTTCAAGTATTTTTCGAAAAAACAAGGTTTACCTTTTACGATAGCAGAAACCTTCCATTCACCACAGTTCTTCACAGAATAAGATTTTGTTTTTCGTGAATGTATAAATAGTTTTTAAGCTAATTGTTTCGTAGAAACTCAGGTCAGTGGTTAAAAAACTCTCAGACGAAATAAACTCGACTTCGGAGCAAAGTGCCGCAGTTTAACTTTATTTGTGCTGTAGTAGTAAAAAAAATAAAAAAATGTAGTGGTGTGAAAGCAGAAAATAAGTGCAACACTCGAAAATAATTACCCCAAATTCATTTTTCATTATCACAATACACAGATTTAATTTAATTTAATTGCAATGGAGCACAGGCTCCGGTGGCAATTTACCTACACACCCATCTTCCCCCTATCCTGCATCTACCTACATTTGCCCTCTACAAATTTTATCTTTAAATTCTTTCAAAGTTTTCGTTAAATTTATGCATCATTTCTGTTGGTAACTCATTCCAATCCCTGACACCCTTACCTAAAAAAGAGAATCTTCCCACACCCTTGTGCCTGAAATCGAGTGCCAGCTTGTGGTCATGGTCATCTTTTCCCTTCCATGCACTACTTTTCATACCTATTGCAATATCTTTCCATGCCTCATCGCCAGTATATGCCCTGTACACTCCCATGACCCTCCTCATCCTCCTCCTGTCTTACAATGAATCCCATTCCAGCTCCTTTAACATATCCGTCACTGATTGCATTCTGCGATAATTTACAGAAACAAATCTCTTCAAAGTGCTAAAATTGAATCTCATTTCGTAGCAAATTTGGGCACAAAACAAATTTAAATGCATGAAAATTAAAAAAATAATTGTAGTACAAGTTGATGCAGTGGACTGAACCCACGTAAAGGGATCTGAAGTGACAGGCACTTGAGTTGACCGCTAAACAAATGAGAAACTTAAAGCTAATGACTGTTTTATTCTTTGTCAATTCGGCGAAGTTTTCGTAGTAATAAATTGACTATCGATTTTTTTCGAGAGCATACCGAGTTTGAAGGGTGAACAGAACCCTTTGGCCTCGCATTCTGGACGACGCGTTTTCGAATCCCTGTCCGGCCATCCAGATTTAGTTTTTGCATGGTTTCCCCAAATGACTCTAGGTGAATGCCAGCATGGTTCCATCAAATAGGCCAGGATCGAATTCATTCGCGTTCCTTGTATCCGGCCCTTTACCGTCTCTAATGATCTCTTCGTCGATGAGGCGTAAAGCCAGAAATATATTGACATTTTAATGATCGAGAACATCTGCCTAACAGTTGCTTAAAATCTTTGAGATAAATTTTTGACCCTTTCGTGTTGGTCGGTTTCAACATTATTTCAGAAATCCAATTGGAATGTTTTGTTTTGTTTTTTGTTACGACTTTATTCCATATAGAGAATAAAGTAATGGGCTTAGAAGAGACATGTTTTCCACAGATTAATTCTTAAAATTAGTTAAAAATAAAGTAATTAAACACGGAAATCTGACCTTTTGGTTGAAGGGAAGTTGGGTCGATATGATCCCTGGACCAATAATATACTGTGGTGTTATATTTGATGAAAACAATCAGAGTGGCTCGGGAATAATGCATAAGCAATATTTACATTATATTCTTACTTACAGAAACGCAAAGACAGAACACCGACCACAGGTATGGTTAGCCCAGTTACTTGGGAGGAAGGCAGGTAACAATACCTAGAAGTCCTTTGGGGGGTTCGCCGTGTAAGACCTAAGCTGATCTGAGCTGTGAGTGTGAGAAGCAAGGTAAATAGAGACAATTTATAGCAACTTCCTGACGCCAAGGGTATTTCGCAAATGTGCGGAAAGTTACAAGTGACCTAGGACAGAATATGGTGGGGGATAGCGGCAATGAATGAGTGACTGTGATTGCTGTTCGTGATGAAGTGAAAATGGAATAGCGAATAAGATAACGGTATTACTAGAAAATACCGTATCGGTACTTCCTGTTGCTGGAGACCAATGACTGGACGGCGCTGATCCAGAAGGTGGAATACGAGGTTTCCTGCGGACAGGCTGACACCAGGAGAAGCATTCAATCTACGGATTTTCGACTGGCATCTGTTGGCTCGTTTTGGTGTTCGCCAATGCCAGGTGGACAGCTCCTGACTGTCGACACCTACTAAACCGCATATCCAGCATGACTCCACATACGGTATCGCGTAATGGCAGCTTGCCGTTACACCACGTTACCGCTCACCGCTCCTACTTGTGAACGGTAATGGAACATTGTTCGTGCAACAACTGTTCTCACCAGGACTCAGTTTTCAAATTGCCAGTAACGCCTGAGATGTTTCATACCCTCCACTGAGCTAGAACAAACATGAATTGCTAAGATCTTTTGCTGTAATTATTGAGTAATGTCAGTTACGTGTGTCAGTTATTTTATTGGAAGAAATAAAGTTCATTTACTTTGATTTGTTAAAAGGAAATAAAGGTTTCAATATTTGTTGGATTTTTTTTCATGGGTTTTTCGGTCTTTAGAATGATAAGGTTAACCATTCATTCCTTATTAAATAATTTGGATATATAAAAATCAATGTCCTATTTTACTGACTGGCTAATACGAAATTATTTTGCAGAATCAATAATTTATTCATTATCATTCATTTAATCAAATAAGGTTCTATTTCAATACTTATCAGTCATTGGTAACGCCATAACGCAATACGTGTAGTTTTTCATGTACGATACTATTTGCCACCCAAAATACATGGATAAATGTAAAGCTATACCTTGTTCACCCTCAACTGGCTGCTCAATGTCATGTTCTCCTTACCACACAAGGTCATGTTCCCTTACCCCACTCCTCACATATCCTCCGCTACCGTTGCCTCTGAGTATACCGTTGTGTCCGGGGAGGTGGCTGACAATTTTCCCCCGCCCATGATACTAGGGCAGCGGAGTGGGGATAGAGCAAACTGACCTTGAGGTGCCTCTGTTAACTGAATGCGTTATAACGACATTGCAGTATTTAATTACATCTCGATTTCTACCCACATGATATTATGACATTAATGCCTTATGAATAAAACATTAGCACCTAGAATCTTGACATCGATAAAAGATCCATAAATACGCTGCGTACACAACAGTTGGTATTTTTAAACCCTTTTGTTTCTTATTGGCTTTCTTGACTAAATCAGAAACGTGATCACCAAGTCAGAACCAATCTCAAACCTCGCCACCCTCCAGTGTAAAACTCCTGGCATGGGTCCCCTACAGAAACATGAACAGAACATCTGCCCGCATAAGATACTAAAAGTGTCTGCTTTTCTGAATCACCATGAAGCGTGACATATTTAGGAAAGATTTTGTTTTGATGTATTTATTTGTTATCCCCAAATGTCTCTAACTATAAATGGTGGCTACCCAAAGATCTACAGTTCTGTTAAGATTTTTGTCTTCTTTATTGACTGGTGTAACTCAAATTTTCGTATGTCAAATAATTTTCATTAGTTTCAAATAATTATTTTAAAAGTTTTATAGCATTATTATTTTGTTGGGTAAGTTACAGAATACACATTTTCTCACATCTGCACAGTTGTTTTTGCTAATAATAAACATCAACTTAGGTTATGGCCCGTTTTAATCCCTCTCCAAATTTATTCCTGGATGAGTTTACTTTCCTTCTGGCAGTGGGTTACCAATTCTATATGCTTATTGATCTTTTTTTTTCATCCCACCTTCTTATATGACCAGAATATGCAAGTTTCTAACCTTCTATTCTCTTAATGATGATTTTCTTGGCCTCTGCTCTTTTTCTGACGATATTTCTTGGTAATATAATCTAGCCTTGCCATCTCATATCTTCTCAAAAAGCATTATTATTTTGTTGGGTAAGTTACAGCATACACATTTTCTCACATCTACACAATTGTTTTTGCTAATAATAAACATCAACTTAGGTTATGGCCTGTTTTAATCCCTCTCCAAATTTACTCCTGGATGAGTTTGCTTTCCTTCTGACAGTGGGTTACCAATTCTATATGCTTATTGATCATTTTTTTTTTTCATCCCACCTTCTTATATGACCAGACTATACAAGTTTCAAACCTTCTATTCTCTTAATGATGATTTTCTTGGCCTCTGCTATTTTTCTTACGATATTTCTTGTTAATATAATCTAGCCTTGCCAGCTCATATCTTCTTAAATCTTTCATTTCTATGATTTTTCTTTTACTGAAGTCACTTTTTTTCATTTTTTCAGAAGAAATCCTTAGTTTTAACTAGTAGATGTGATTATTCATATCTGTTATCAGTGAAGTATTTCTTTTAATTCTATCCTCCTAGCTTTCGGGTTGGATGACAAAGATCTGAGAATTATTGTTAATCTCTATTGGAACCAGTCTGGTCATGTGAGACTGAGAAGAGAAAATACGGGTTAAGCAAAAATTCTTAGTGGTGTAAGACAAGATCGTATCCGGTCCCCTTTATTATTTAACATCTACTGATAGTATATCTTTAGCGAGGCGTTGAGCGATGTGGAGATGGGAGTGCTGTTGAATGGTAAATGGATAAATAACATTCACTACGTGGACGACACAGTCATTTTTGCAGATTCAGGAAAGTTTACAATATCTTACAGTTTGTCACAAAGCAGCCACGAATATGGATTTCACATTAATATAAATAAAATAAAAGTAATGGTCATTGGCAAAAACAACAACTCCCAAAGCCATATTATGATTAACCAGTAAACCATTGAATGTGTGTCAAGATATACATATCTTGGTACCACTGTAAATAGATGATGGGATCATCTGAGGAAGTAAAGTCAGGTATTTGTAAAGCCAGGGTTACTTTCAATAAAATGAATAATCTTTTTAAAAGCTGTGATTTATCGATTACCACGAAAATAAGACTCCTGCGCTGATATTGTGTTTTCTTTCCTTCTTTATGCGTTGAAAAGTGGACATTAATGGAAGCTATCAGCGAATGGTTAGAAACTTTTGAAATGTGGCTGTATGTTGAGAATACAAAGGACAGACCACACCACAAATGCTGAAGTGCTGCACAAAATTAAAACCCGTAAGCTTCAGTACCTTGGCCATATCATGAGGAACAAAATCCTTTATAAACTCCTGCAGTCTGTTCTCCAGTGAAAAATACCAGGAAAGAGAAGTACTGGTAGGAGAAGAACTTCCTGGCTAAAAAATATGAGAACATGAACCTCCAAGACAACTACGGACCTAATCAGAGCATCAACCAGCAGAGACAAGACAGCCAAGATGGTTTCCCACACTCGGAACGGAAAGGAACCAAAAGAAGAAGAAGACGAAGCTTTCCTATTAGCTTACTTTTGTTTCGGAAACAATTTGATTGATCAGACTCCATTAATAATGTTCCATTGTATGAATTAGAGCTTTAGGCCCTTTATAATACGTACTAATGAGAATGTGTAAGCGGCCTTCAGCTATCTATCCCTTTGTCTGGATATCACACAAAAATTGCAGAACAAATTTGGAGTGGTTTTTACTGTTTGAAAGCAAAGGTTAAAATCTGAGTTATATCTTTTGGTATGATTGGGAAACGGAAAAAGACACCCACGCTTCAAGACTAATAAACACTACACCCTTTGGACTATGTTAATATTATTTTTAGACTACGTAACTTTGTTTGTTTATTTCTTCTATTCAATGAAATATTGTACATTAAAATACACGGAAAAGGTTAATCAAACCCTACATCAAAGGTTAACGCTCCAATAAGCGTAACAAAATTGTGGATCTTTATTTACAGTAAAGGTTACAAAGATACTACATTACAAAGTTTATGCTTGGTTTCTGAAAGAAAAACAAAATGCAGACGCATTACTACGCACACCAAGGTTCTCGCGGGCAAAGAAGACGAAACATGGTAGCTGATTACATGGCCCTAAATCTGTTCGTTTTGCGACGGAGAACGAAGGCATCGTTAACGAACTCGAGCTTCAAGCTTCAAGCTTTGAATTAAACTAGCTAGTTATGAGTAAGTCACGCAAATTGTATCAACGCAGGTTTATACTAATGAGTGATGGAGGAATAGTTGCAGGACGAATTACGGGTTGAAATCATTAACATAAAATCATTAGATTAGATCTAGCCGATTTATGAATGACATTTGTCACTGAAGAAGTATGTTTGAGCAACGGAAATGTTTCGTATTCATTCTGTTTGATATTTGCGTATTTGGTTTATGTCTGTACAGTAATTAGGTATTCGTGGGAAAATAATATTTCATTTCGTGTATTCTGATTAACATTGATTTGTATAAGAAAACCTTATAATAAAATGTGAGATTTAATGGTACCTTAACTTAATATTATCGTTTCTATCAACTTTCGTAATTGTTTAAACACAATAATTATTCAAACTTAAAAATCACAGCAAATTGTTTGTTTTGATTTGTCGCTGTACAATGGCTGTATTAATGGCCCGGCTGATATTTTATTTTTTGTTTGAATTATCGTTCTGAGGAGGGTGGGAACTAATTAACGGATGTCTCCACTTTTGACTACTGCTTAGATTACAATCAATATTCCATTTTTTTTACGAAATATATGTTTTTCGGTTTATTAATTATTTCTGAGGTAAAAGATATATTTTCATTAATGCTATTTTTTTGTTTTAGATTATACACTTCGTTGCAATGTCTCTTTCATCATTCAACTAACTGATTGATCGCAACTAGCATTCTGGAGGATGCAGGCTCAAATTCCCGACCAGCCTTTCAGATTTCAGCTTCTGTGGTTTCCAGAAATTATTCCAGGAAAATACCGGAATGGATCCTTCAAACTGCCAATATGCCATGCCGAATTACTTTCCATTCGTTACCCCTTCCCAAAACGACCTTGATGTAACCAAAGCGTAAATCCCGAAGTAAAAAAAAAGAAAAAGAAGATAATTATATTTAATAAGCGACACTGCTTTGAGACTTTTTCCTTCAGGCTTTACGGCTCCTCGACGTCTAGGTAAATAGAACCTGGAGATAATGGGGAGCAGGGAACATGAATGAATCACGCCATTGCCTTTTGAAGGGGTCAGCCTGGTAAACGCCTTGAGTGATCTCGGGAAATCATGGGACACCGTAATCTGGTTGCTCGGACGTGGATTTTAACCCGACTCCTCCCGAGTATCAGATCCGAGCGTCAACTCTCATGCACAAAGTTCGACAAAATATTTTTAAACTGTATTTCTCATTTGGTTGTATACACAATTCCGTTTAACACAGCGTATTCATGACATATCTAAAAAAACAATAACGGTTACGAACGCTGCCTATTTGCACTTCCATTAGTCAGTAGAAGGTGAAGTGTTATATAATAAGCCAAACACCTCTAATGAATTATCAAGAAAATTAATTCGGAGAATTTCTATGTAATGTGATATTTGTAAGGGCATCTACTGATATTTCTTATACACTATTTGTTATGAGCATAATTTTTAATAAAAAATTGTTGTGGTTCCTTTTCATAACTAGATGATTTAAAAATACATACAATCAAAAAGAATCTTGAAGTTGATCAACCCAATGCAAAAAAGGATTTAATAAATTCTGGTTTTGTCGTTGTTGTGGTTTTCAGGTGACAATGTGATTGGTGCACTTGACGGTCTTGCTCGAGCACCTTAAGATATTGAGGCTTAGTACGTCATACAGTAGGAAACAATTTGAATTAATCCTTGAATAAGATTATTAAAAAAATTATTATTTTCGACAAAATAACTAATATCTTTATTAAAAATTCTGATAAGTTTCGCTAAATGTTTTAACTCTTAAATTTCATAGTATCTGTTCAAGACTATTTGACTCATTATTTCTACACTTCTCTGCAAAAATTCTACGTTCCATCTTTTATTTGAAACATAAGAGAATCACACAAAAGAAGAATAATTTTCTCTTTCTCTGTCTTACACACACGCGCAAACTGACTCACTCTCACCACCCTATTGTTATGTTTGTGTGTGTATGTGTGTGTGTGTGTGTGTGTGTGTGTGTGTGGAAGAGATACAGAACACATGCGCTATTTTATTCGGCACGTCTAGTTGTAGTATTAATGTCGTTAATTGTCATTCACGTGCAAAACGTTTTCTGTAATATTCCAGTAATTGAAAAACAAAATTCCAGCAGTTACATAATAATCACTAATGGGGACTTAATAAAAGATTTGTTTAATTAAATGTTTTTGTTTAGAGTAATCACTAACCTCCAATTAATAAAATAAATAAACAAAAGCTTTTTTGCTTTGATGGATTAGTTTAACGATGTAATTTAGCTTAAATGATTGGCCGTACTGAGCTTTTGCTGTTTGTATAAAGACCACTGCATATACATCGCGTCCATCAGAACGGGATTTCGTTATTTAATTAGTATACCAGTGCCTTTCTAAGAACAAGGAACTTTCTTGCTTAAATAATTGGATCGTCTCCGTTACAGTCAGAACCATAGACTACAACTATATATTCTTCTTTGAATAATACAAAAGGCATATTTTATTTTTAACCGTTTGAAATAGAAGGTGTATGACAGTTAATTTGCTTTGTTTTCCCAAAATTAACAAAAATCCCCTGCTTTGTTGTTAGGCGGTATTTTTTATTGATTTTATTTGCTTAAATCTCTCTCCACCAATGTTAAAGACTTTGTCATATGGAAAGACATTATCCGAACAAAAATCTATGGAAAAAATGTTGCCTACTGTTTCTACAATTGTATTTACTAATTTTTCTAACTTTTGACTGCAGTTTTAAGTTTGTTAAACTTCAGTTTAAGAACCTTTAAATTCGACAGTTGAGACAGGAAAATTTCTTATACTTTGACTTTATTTGTGAAACAGTATATTTAACATATTTTGTTCAGTCGTATGTGCTAAGAATTTTGTACTGAGACAAGGTGTTCGCAGTTATTCTAGATTCTCATAGAACATAGAAATACATTCGTTATTTCAATATTTCATAAACCAGCCTGTTAATTAGTCTGTGCATGATACTCGAGTCTTGATATCACGACCGAACACAGGCCTCCATACCTGCAAACAAGAAGCGTATGTTTTCACTGCTTAAGAACTTTGAGAGTATTAGTGTGCCAAACTTCAGACTGCCGTATCAGCGTCAATTGTTCATTTCTATCCGAAATTTCTAGTTATTACAGGTCACTTCGCTACGCATAGGCAGTCAAGAAAGAAACTCAAACTTATTCGTTATTATAAGAATACGGTAGCTTTTTAATACTACACAGGTAACAGAAGAATAACATCAACATGTTCACTAGACATTGATCCCACTCCGGTTGCTTGCAAATAGTTTGACATGATCTGTTCCCGACCTACCAGAAACTCAACACTCACTTAAGCAAATTTAACAATAGGCTATTTGACAGTATTCAAAATATATTAAATTTGTAGCCATTCGCGTAGATTAATGCTTAAGGAACTATTTTTGTTCAATCTGAAAAAAAAGATGGATTGTTTTTAATTAAAAAGTGAAATAAAAATCAAATTTGTCCTGCCTCTTGTCATGTGACAGAAAACGCTCTTGGATTGGAGATCGCTTTAGTGACGTCACCTGCCTGTAGCCCTGCAGCTGCGTTTGCAGTGTTTCCCGCAATCAAAGTTTTCAACTATTTTTTGCTGGTTATCTCTTGTTACTAATGAGATTTTGTGTTGAGTATAAAATGAAGAACAATTTGTAGAAGCCTACAGCGGAAATATACCGAAAATTATTTGTCGGACTAGCTATAGAAACAACTACTGACTTTTATTCTACGGAGCTTGAGAATGTAATAACTTCAATTCGAGAATCATTTGTATTTAAACGGGAAGTTAGAGATTAACAGAAATTCGTTATAAGAATGACTACAATTTTAAATTAAGTTAGTTGTTTTAGGAGATATTTACGAAAAAAATGCGAGTGTAGTTTAAGGTAACAGTTAAATAAATGGATGTTATGGACAATATTTCTTAACTGCGGATAAATAATTATAGATAAATAATATTTTTTCCAATTAAACTGAATTTATTGTTTATTTATTTACCGACCGCGTTCACTTTACCGCACATAGAAACTGTGATGTTTAAGTATTCACTATTAACGAGAAGAAAAGTGTCCAGGTAGCTGCACTGTTAAAGAGTGCTATAGTAATTTGAAGATCCTATATTCGAACCTTGATTAGGATAATATGTTTATAGTGTGTACATTTTTGTTTTTTTTTGTTTCTGTTTGCAGAATTATGTTTTATTAGAAGAAGTCATAAAACGTCATGCAAACGTTTGAAACATAAATTGCTGTCATACAAGAAAACTTTTATAAAAAGATAACCTCCTGCTTTTAATTTTGGAACATACCTGAGATACATCATAATTGTAACAAAACCCAAGTACTCGGCGGTGAATAATAGGATTATTTTAACAATAGCATTGTACGCTAATCTCGCAACAATTCCGGAATGCTTTGAATACTTTTTGTTGAAATTTTTACGTGACGATACAACTGTATGTTGCCTTCCTGACATAAATGCATCTATTTAAGCGGCATTTACTTTTAATGCGGAAGTAATTTCAGTTTTTTTAAACTTTTTATTGGTGTGCAAGTAACGTCCATTTTCAGTTTTGAAGTCTTTTTTGGTTATGTCTCAAATGCTTATAATACTCTTGCTGCACAAAAATTTGTGAAACATTCGGAAAAAAATTAATGTTTTGGTGGATGTTAGAAAAAGAATATGGGGCGCTACCAACGGCAACTAGTATCTAAAGAAAACGCTCACAAATAACAAAACATATTCCAAAGCGAGGATCGAACCTAAAAACCCTAACTTTACTGATACTGGCCTTAAACAGCGCACTAAATTATCTCAAGCAATTAAGGTTCAAATTATATTTACAGTAAATGATATGTGATTTAGTCTCAATGTCGTCTGGGTTTCTGTGAGCAAGTTGCAGCGACTTATTTCCTATTTCAGCTAATGCTGGAATTATATTTATTTTGAGAGTTTTTGTTGTTGTGGTTGTAGATTGATGTACTACACACTATTTATAAACCATGTTTCCAACAATTTATACAGAAATTCAGAGAAACAAACCAAACGTAACTTATGTATGGTAGAGTGGGCGCCTGCTGGCGTGTGACGTCACGAGTGTCGTTGGCCCGCGCCAGGCAGCAAATGAGCGTTTTGGCGTGTTTTCAAATACTCTAAATTTTAACGTTGAATTTTCCGTAAAATAAGCACTTTTGTCAAAAAATAAATAGTACCCGGTAAATAAGGTGTATCAATAAACTATTTAAAACCATTTTCAAAAAGTAGTCAAATATGCAATTCCCGCCTCAAATCCTCGTTTATATCTATTGGATCATGGGCAGGTTATATATCCTATCTCAAGTATACATTTAATATTTGTCCTCTATAACTTAATCATTCGATTTTTTCTCCTTTATTTAACGGATCATAATTATAAAAATCTTTTTCACGTTCTTCAATCTCTCTGTGAGAGGTGGGTTTAGAGCTATGACCAAGCTACATTATGTTACGTTTTTATTGTATCTAAAGACAAAATTAGGAGTATCCTTGCTATTTCCTTTCAAATTACTTCGGTTCATTGTTGACGAGACTCAAAAAACAACGTAAGGATAACCAAAATGTCATTAGTTTAATGAACCTCTATATAATGATGCATTTTATCAATTTCATGAGAGAGGGAAGATTCAATCAAAATAGTGAAAAGAAATATTTTTACTGATATCTGGAATGAAGGGATAGTTCCTTCATATCAATAGCCACAGGCGATTCGGTTTCAGTAACTGTCTAACAAATTTTCCGATTCTAGTTGTTCCAAAGAACGGTAATATATGATGGGTTTCCGGGTTACGTAACTGACAGATGGCCTCAGTTTTTTCCCGTCTTCAGATATAGTGGAATAATACATTTTGCAAAAGGCCAAATTTTTATTTTGTTCTAAATTACTAATTATTGTTAGTAGTATGGTACTGATCTCATACTTCGGTAAAAATAACAGTTCAATTAGTACCCTCACCCTGGGCTTAGTGACTTTTACATTTGAATGCACGCCAAATTTGACGGTCACCCACGTTGAAATTTTTAATACCATCTATTAAGCATAAATTGTTTTTATATTTATATCCTTCTATATATCTCTAATCGTAACAAGCATATTTCTACATAGCGGTTTATCCGAATTTCTTCCATTTCTCCACACAGCGTGTAAGGAAAATCTCCCAAACCACAGTGTTGTCTGACACAGCTTTTCCCTGGAACGTGATCCGCACAGGCTAGTAAGCTGAGAGGGGTGGACGTCCAACTGATTGAAAAACTGTTTTGTCAGTGGCTCTCGGTGTGGCTTTGAGGGTGAGTGGAGGGAGATGGAGGGGTTGGGGGTGGGGGTATAGCCGTGTCGGGTGTTGCGATACATCATTCTGCAGACAGCAGCATCAGGCCATGCGTCACGTGACCCTTTCTGGCCCATATCTTGGATTACGTCCCTAGGCGTGTTCCCAACTGCCGCGTAACAGTGCACCATCTTGCACATTTGCTTCTTGTAAATATTAATTGATATCTGAGAGATCACTGATATTCTTATAGGTTTTCTGTTTAAGACAGGTGTTTTTGTTATTCATTGTCTCTCTATTTTTATGTCACATAGAAATAATATTCAGAATAAGATTGAAACGTGTTGATAATCGATTTAAAAATCTCTACATTATTTTATCTACCGTCGCTGTTTGGCAGATTATAAAAACAAATTCATTACCTGACCGAACAGGAATGAAGATATTCATAATTCCTGAATGTATAAAAAGTTGAGAAATTCAATAACAAAAGATTTAAAAACTTTTAATTTGTAAATCCTTTTGTGAATATTTTTACAAACGAAAAAGATATAACTTATTCTTTATTTTATGTGAATTCTGACTTTTCAATGTACTATTTAAATTTCTTGTAAATAATCAGTTAGCTAATTGGTAACTGGTAAGTTTTGAAAAGATTTTCAGTTATCAGCAATTATGTAAGAAATTTTATGAAACTGGTAGTTCTGTATTATATTTCGACAATTTTCATGATATTTTTAGCATTTTTACTGTAAATTACTTTAATACGTTTATTGATTGAATTTAGGCTGTATTCACATCGAAATCATGAAAAACAATCTAACCTGAAGTGATTGTTGTCGTTTATTATAGAAAAGTATAAATATTTTCAGTCTTTATTTGTGTTATTCTGCTTGTGAATGCTGTTATTAGGGAAGAATTGGTAACTGGTAGCCGATGTAGTTGAAAATAAAATTTCAAGTTTTGTATGTTTATACCATTTATAAAATTTTACTCTAAAAGATTTTATATTGTTGTTTCATCCTGATATTTTTGAGGACATTGATTAATTTGCAAGGCTATTTTATATTATAAACAGAGTAACATGGCATGGTTTCGTAAATAGATATCAGGATACAGTTCACACGGTTGAGCTAATCTCTCGTTATAAACTGAAATAAATAGATTTGAAGACAGAACCAATCTCTA
>CM061920.1:360009174-360047169 GCA_031002005.1 Vandiemenella viatica
CCGTCGTACTTCCTTAGACGGTATTCGTTGATGATGTGATCCACAGTCTGAGAAGGATCTCCGCAATCACAGACAAGAGAATCCCGAAGTCCCCACTTACAGAACATCGTGTTACATTTGCTTGGCCTATTCTTGGGTGGTTTAGATTAACTCGCTGGTCTCTCTTCAGATGGAATCCCGGAAGTCCAGTTTTAGGATCTTACATATCTTGATGTTTCACAGAGGCAGAGTTCAAACTTAGTCGCCATTTTTCCTTGACATTGAAGTTAGTTACGTCATGATATTCTGCCTATGATAGCACGTAATGTTTATTACAACGGATTAAAGTCATCGGGAACGAAGTGAACATTGCGTAATAAAAACTATGCCAACTCCCCAGACATTTATATGTGATTCGGCGGTATACACTTGCCAGTCCCTTCTCCGGGATCGGCGACTTTCAGTTAGGCTACTGAAATGACAAAGCTTGTTGTCTGAACGAACAGTCTTTCCGTAGGCTCTTTTACTAACTGCTCGTCCGTTTTACGTCTCAAGGGTAAAGTCTTCAATATGCCGAATCGGGCGACCAAGGGTGGTGAAGAGAATTAAGGCAAGTAAGGAGCAGCTCTGTTTGTGATCAGACAACGAACAAAGGACGAAGGAAGGAAATGGTGTTGACCGGAAACTCTCGCCTTGGTCGCAGTCTAATTAATTTCCGTAACCCCCCGTAGGGGGGTGAGGGGTAGGTTGAGTTAGCTCTCTCCCCTCAATCGAAAATTCATCAGCTCTGACTACAGACCAGAGGCGGCCTTATTGCAAATAGCTCTGCGGTCAACCGTGAACCACTTGGAACACATCTAATCACGTGACTGCAAGTACGGCCATGCTCACCGCGTTATCGAACTAAATGCTCCAAACTACATATGAGTCCGGGAAGGAATGTTATACCATCCCACTCGTTAGATAATGTGCAACAAGACGGCAGAAATGCAAAATTATTAACTCGAGATTTCTCTCCGATCTATTTTTGATTAGAGTTGTTGATATTTTTGGTAAGTCATATCGATGGAGTAGTTAGAACTTGCAATATCTGTTTTATCTCTCGGCCATGGACTCTTGAAGAAACTACTCTAGCGTTCACTTGGAGTGATTTCAGGAAATTAAGAGCACCCGAAATCAGAATTATCTGATCGGGATTCAAAACTGCATCTTCCAGAATGTAAGGCCCAAGCTTTTACCGCTCACCCTCCAGGGTTTAGTACAGATGTTTACTATTTCGTATTATTATTATTTTTTAAATCTTACAAATAACAGGTTATACATTTACGAGGTTAATAACTTTGAGTTGATGCTTTGCATTTGGCGTTACATTGTGTAGGGCAACAAGTATGCCTGTAAAATACCGTTCAGTTGTAGCTGCGAGTCGTCTGGTGGCTCAGTAGTTTAGGCGTCTGGCTGAAGATCGAAAGATCCCTGTTTCGAATCGCTGTCTCGGCGAAGATTTTCATAGCTCCTTATCCAGACCTTCAACTCTGGCACAGCTTGCAGTGTAACGTGAAGTATGCCAAAACGCTCCCGTGGTTCGGATTACACTTTAAACTGTAGATACCCTTAACCCGGTAGGATTGCCGGGAAATGTCAAGACGGCTACGACAGGGGCGGAATGCGCAGCCAATAAAAACCCTGTCACCAGGTCATTGCGACCGCACGGAATTATTATAATTACTACTCTCAGATGTGGGCTAGGAGGATGTTGGTGAGTCCCATCTCCTCCTTTTGATCTTTAAGTATGCACTTCATCATTGGGTGGTTCGAAAGTGATTAAGTAGTACGTATCTACTCGCGCCGCCTAAAACTGAAGGCAGATTGCTGAATGGCTAGGTCCTAGATCGAATGTAGAGAGGCGCTCCACATTTCAATTCGTTTATTTTCATGTTAAACTTTATTCCAGTTAAAGCACGTGCTATTGTCCTTGGAGGTAGCCTTGAAAGTAATATGAGGACTATAGACGTTACAACTCTTCTTGTAGAAGCGAATGGATGTCTGACTGTCGATGGCAGCTTAATAACATTAGTGCAACCGATAGTTCTAGGCGTGGAGAATGTAAATCAGTTTCAAACACTTTCTGTTAACTAAATATGAATATGCACTGAAATAAGTTCTTAGTTACCTTACCAGACTTGGTATTCGCCTAAGATATTGTGCATATCGCAATATCATCACTGTGGCGGATTATCAGTATCAACTCTGTTTATTTAATCTTTTCTGAATGCGTCTAAACGCAGCTATATTCGACGATGGAATGTAAGAGGAGTGAAAATTGACATCCAGAAGGTTGCTGCCTACCAATTTGATTCGGGTTTATAGACAGTTTTCCTTATTAATCTAAATATTGGGACGATCTCCACTTTCCATTTCAAAAATAAATGTTTAACAAGAAGGATAACATAATACATATTACTACAAGGAGTTCACGAACCACAAACGAGATAATTACTGTTGAAATGGTATGAGTAGTGAAATACAGAAATTACTAACCATAAAATAAAAAACACGGCATTTAATTAAAACACCTGTAGCTTCTGTGCACTACATGAATGATCACATTAAGATTTCCTATCATTCATTATTTATTAAGCAAAATACATTATTTCTGTCTTTATTAGTTTTAAAAACAACAGGAAAAATAAATTCTGTTATAAAATGAAATGAATAATGAAGCATATATTCTTAGAATCAGGATTTGAAACGAATGCATTGTTGAAAAACATTGAACACTCAACATGATAATTACTTTTGTTGCTGTATGAAGGCAAAAATAATTTTTTTCTTACAGATACCACACTTTTCTTTAGTATCATTGCTGCAAATGTCACTTTAAGGATTAGATATTTAGATCTGTCTCTCTTAGATCAGTCATGAAGAAACTTTAGTGAGATAATTTTTGTAACATTTACATATTATTCTCCATAAGCAAGGAATAAATGTACACGGCTAAATAGCACCTGAGATCATATTTACGATTAATTTAACAAGTGAAAACATCCGTTAGCGACTAGAACAGCTGTCATTACTTTCCAATCACTTCAGGCGAATACCGGGATGCTGCCATCAAAAATGCCATGGCTGATTTCCTTCCAGATCCTTGTTCCCAGTTCCTTCCCGCCTCTAATGACCTCGACGTCGACGAGGCGTAAAGCCATAAGTAAAAGAAAAAAATGCCATTTTTTTGCAGGGGTCCGGGACACTTCATAACGGACTACATACAGCTAATACGTAAACCTGTGCACTTACTTTCTTTATCGTATTTTTCCACGTTCGTGTTGTTACCCGACAATTTCGTTACTGATTTAAATGTCAATTAATTATCTATCAAGCACTTGATTAGATTGATCGGAGCATTAATTGATGCATATGCGATATTCTGAAATATCTGGTCTTTCAAGAAAAATGCAACATTCCAAAATTCTGTAGCATTTCCTCTGCTTTAATTTCTAGCAATAATAATATGAATTATTTGGGTTGTCAGATAATGTCATGTAATTCAATTTAAGCCGTCCTTTCCTTGGATTTCTCTTTGATTACATAGTTCAAAAATATTATACCTTACAAAAAAACTGTACCTAATATAAGTGAATAGCTCCGGAGAACTTAATAACAATCTGAACAATGTGTATGATAGTTCGAAATAAAGAGTTTTGACAGCTAAAAGCATTGGTTTTTACTACAGAAATGCTAATAACAGTGAACATATTACGATACAATTTTGATACTAAGCGCTTTAAACTTTTATTATTGGACGTAATCACACTGTAATACTTATCAAGTTTAATTAAAATTATGATTTACTGCTGGTATTTGTGACCTCTTTATCTCATAATACTGTTCGTAATTGAAATATTTACGCTCAATTTCGTGTTCATATATTGGTGCAGTCTTATTACAGCATTATTTGTTATCATCGTAGACAAGTGATTAGTGTAGTTTATTTAATGTCAGAGAAGCTGACTTTGAAAGAATTATTGAATGTTGCTGCATAAACTTTCGTGATGTGCAAATGCAGAACGACCTCTTTCTAACACAATAATAAGTTGTAACTAGGATTTAAATGTTGATTTAGTTTGAATTTTTCGGCAATGTTATTTCATTAACTTCTCTATACATTAAGCCCTATTATTTAGCAGCAGAATTGCTCCAACGAAACAGTTTGACCGAGCGGTAATTCACGGTAATGGCATCCGGGAGGACGTGAGTTTAAATCATCGTCTTGAAATCCAGATTTCTGTTTTCCATAAAATGTCTAATGGTTCATTCAGCAGTGTTCGAATTCCTCTCCCACCAACGGATGTTTTCTATATATTACAATTTTTATACGTTGTTTCGATTGCATCTGCCACAGGTACGTTGAAGTTTTATTCTTACCTCAACTTCTCCTTAAACAATGAACTCAAAATGCTATAGGAATCGTAACACATCTTCCTATAATCATATTTTTTGTTTGAATTTTGGAAATTATATCATGTTGCTCAGTTTCATATTATTAAAACTTTTCTCCAAACTCGCCGAAGGCTTGTATGTGTTTTTGTTTTCTCGGGAGTCTTTTTAACCGTAACGAAGGATATGTTTCTCTCATTTAATGATCACCTTACAAAATACCAATGCCAGTTTCATTACTATTTTTGTGTGGTCTAGTAATCTGCTTGTGGTTTTCCGATATTTGTGTCAAACTTTTTTCATCGCTTCTGCTGATAAAGATTTCAGCAATAATGAGGGAATCTAATCTGCTTCTTTTTACATGGATGACACAAGATTTTTGCAAACCCTTTCAGAGTATAATGCGGATTTAAATCGTTTTTCTGAAATCAGTCCATCTGCTTTTAATCTCTTAAACTTTAATTGTAAGCCGAACGTAATTAGTCTCTACATTAGTATTCAAACCGACATACTATAATTTATTACCCGAAACTTCTCGTTTACATTAATCTAAGAAAGACAATATTTGCATCAAAGTGAAGATGGTCATCTTCTGGAATATATTCGCTAACCTGACTGACTTATTCTCGTATATAACACATCAAGTTCTAGTCATGAATCGATTTCGGTTATTTTCTTTACAAATAATCCTTTCTGATAAGTCTCCACTTGAAGACGGATTCTCATATGCAACTTAATCCTTCATTTAAAGTTTCTATAAATTTTAGTTTTATTTATGGTTTTATAGGTTTTACCTATTCTATTCCGTAATGTTTCTTAACCGTTTTAACACTTTTATCTGCAGTTTATTAACACGGGTTTGTCCACAGTGTTAATTTCCTGATACCGAGCGTGGTGGGTGAGCGCTTAACGCTCTGGCCTTGCATTAGGGAGGACGCCGGTTTGAATCCCCATCCAGGCATCCAGATTTTTGTTTCCCATGGTTTGATTTCTGTGCTTCTCAGATAGCATTCTGATGCTGCCTTGTGATTTTCACAAAAGCTATCCTTCTTATTCCTCGCCTAATTCCCTAGCATTTCATTCTTTTACTTCCACTATCGTATTGCATTCAAGAATTATAGTGAGACTCCCCGAACTCCACACGTAATTTTTTTCATCTTTTTAACTGTTTTGTCATCGCCTGATTTTTAAGTAGGCACGGACGTATGGCTCAATTATACAGATTCTGGACTTCCGAAAAAAAATCGCATTGACGCAGGTACTAATGTAGACTTACATACAGTTTAAAAACCTTTTATCAAAATAGCTTCTTCAGACGTTTAACGTGAGTAAAGGTACGCTGGAACTCACAATTTGTGAAGTTACATTCCTTGCATACCTCACGTGTGGAAATGGTAACTAACTATCTATCTTATCTTCAGCGAGCAGGTACGATTGCTACAAGAAATGGCATTATCCTACAGTCCTTCAAGACTCTGAACGCAGAGAAAAAGGAAAGGGGTGACACGTCTGACTGCCAAGATTAGGACTTGTAAGCCCCCCCACCATCACCACCCCTTCTTGCGCCACCGCTTTAGGGCCTCTCCGAGGGGGATTTGCTCAAAAATTGCCTCGTCAACTGCTCTACTTCTTCGTCGATCTCACAAAGACTTCTGCTTGAGGTTGTAATATCTCAGCTCAAGCTGCTCACGATCTTGAACTTTATGAGAATTTTCTGTTATAATAACTTCCAAATGTTTTAGAATGGTGTCCCATCAAGAAACTCGTATCAACAAATGGCATAAATAATAAAAATGTGTGTTGTCCTAGTACTAATCTGAAGAACTGAAAAGCCATTCTGTCGGAACAGCGTATTAAATAATACAGAAGTGGTAGTGAAAGGCAAAGTGTTTATAACATTCTTAGCTTGAGAAATTCAGTGCTTAATTTACAAAGAAAGCATTTGGATCTCTGGTACAGTATCTCCAAATAGAGTATTGAAACAATCGTCACCAATTCACTACAATTACACAATTTTATTTCTATTTTCATTCTGACTTAATTAAGTCAACACCAGACTCCAAAATCAAATTTCTTCGTTGCAGGTATAATACGATCATTCCGTGAGATAGAGTCTTGAGCAAAACTAGAGTTCCTACAACCTTGAGAAAACTGCATTTATTGCTTTAGTTCTTTGTGTAATGGAGTCCAAAATTACAATATCCTGCAATGAATCTGTATTTTATTGTAGTTGCTGATTGTGTATGAAGTGTAGACTTAACTTAAAAACAATATATATATATATATATATATATCATTTCAGCGAGAAATAAATAGTGAATATTAATGACAATATAAGGAGAGAGTTTCCCTACCTACAGAAGAGGTAAAAAGTGAAAATATTAATGTAAGTGACAGAGAACCAGCGCTCACGGTGATATCCATGCAGTCAGATCACTCAGAACAACGTTGACAGGATACATGAGCCACTGATGACTGACAGTCGGTTAACATTTTGGAGATTCAGGGAGACATGTATTCCAACAACAACAGCAAATTACAATATAACAGAGTACATAGAAAAATGATTTCCATCCATTGGGCGCTAAAATTTTTGACAGCAGAAAAATGGTTATGATGCGTGTGTCCGCGTAAAATGTATTCCTCTTTGAAGCAAAACCGATAAATTTTGTTGAACGATTTGGGACAATGGTTGATAGCTGGGGTGATCACTTAATACCAGAATCAAAGCAGTGGCCCGATCAGTGGAATGACGACAGTTTCTCACCACTAAAGGAGACCAATGTCAATCTTTCGTCAGAAAAAATGATGGTGTCTGTTATCTGGCTTTCAAAGAGCGTAATTATGCTGTAGTGTATTGCCACACTTCATCGAAATATATTTGCGAGTAGCTGGACCCATAAGGTCGCACATTTGGACGGTGTGAACAACGGAGTAAAGGTCCGCTGACGTAGGTCTTCGACTGCTCGCAGAAAATGTAATCATCGCGTCGGACGACTGCGGGCAGTAGATTCGGCACCTTCTGCTTCCGCCGATATGGTGATCATCGCAAATCATTATCTTATTAATAATTATTCATTAATAATGACGCCAGTACAACTGTTTTTGATAATATTTATTTGCGGACGCGTTTCGCCTCTCGTAGAGGCATCATCAGCGTACAACGTTTTATTTTACATTTCTGTTTTAAGGTGTGGTTTTTGGTCGCCTGTGACCTCAACCAGCATGCTGTTTACACTATTGTACACATTTACATAATTTGCACAAAATTGGTATCATATGAATGCACTTTGAAGCACAGTTTTTGTCCATGACATTGAAGTTTGACAACATCACGATGAAATATTATATTATTTATCCAAGCGACTATAAGAGACTATAAAGGAAAACAGAAGAAACAAGTGATGCTTCATGAACTCATCGCTCACAGTCACTTATCTCTCATTGGGGACTGCTGAAGTTTATCCGTGTGGGTTCCAGATCCCACTGCCACCCTTCTGTTCACCTAAAAATGCTGCTTCAAACTTCGAAACCTTAAAAGCCCGGTGGATCTGACTACCATGTTTTCAATTCTTCATAAATTTGAACAGCTTTGTTACTGGCAGTTGAGTAGACCAGGGTTATATGAGCATTTACTGTTGTGTAAAATAGTCCGAGATGTCAAAAATTTCCTGGAAATATATTCAAAAATACCTGCTGCATTTTGAATTCACATGAATTTCGTATTGCTTAAATGTTAAATGAAGCGTTAAAGTTTTTTGTGTCTACTTTTTTTTTCCAGTAATTCTTGTGATCTACGAATGGTTTTTGCTCAGGAAGTGATCTCTGGAATAGCATATATATTTAGAAAATTTAAATATATAATTTTTCTACGTAATCTGTTAAAAACACTGTGTACATCTCTCAACACGTTTCATATTCCATTTAAAATGTTTTAACATGAACTGTGAGTAACTATTGCACGACATTTAACCAATTCTTCATCAAAACAACTATAAACAATAATAGAAACAGTACGAAAGTAAGGCTAATGATATTACAAACGTTAAAGCTTGGTTGGATGGATGTGTTGATGTTTGTTAGTCAATAATACCGTAACTTAAATGAAGCATCGTAAAGAGTTACATACAGTATAATCTAAATTAGAACACAGTATATTTATCGTCCGAAAAAAAAAATCCGAATAATTCCGGGGCAGGAAATGAAAATCGGTCTTAAACCTTAAAATATTTATCGCCACATTTCCTTCCTATCAGTAAGTTCGCAAGGGGACGTCTTCAGTTGCGGACATGGAAATAATACGCACCTCAGGTATCTCACCATAATATTCTTCCTTATTTATTACAAAGCGAAGTATAAAAATTTGAAAATTAAGGTTGTGTATCAATAAAAATAGATACTATAATAGTAGTGATAAAATGGCAGCGTAGGTTCGGTCGTCGTATTCCATATTTGGAGCCAGGGTTCGATCCTCTCTAGGAACAATATGTTTGTTTCTGCACGTGTTAGTTTCTGATCATATTCATAGATTGTAAAATTAGAAATTTATTTTTACAAAAATACAAAAAATTATATACTCATTCTTCCTCGAAGACTGGAAAGATTTTCATGAAACTTAGTACGTATTGTTCTCATTAAGTGACTGAAAATACTGTAGGTTTAAATCAACCCAAACGTATCCCATTCTTGGTAGAGTAGGAGTGAATCTAAATTTTGAACGAATTTGATAAAACTTGTTAGACATGTCCCTAACTTGGTGTATAATGATTCTGTAGTGGTAAATCAACCCTAAACAGTCCGAACAACGTAACGTACTATGCTAGTTTATAATAATAAAAGAAATAACAAACTGTCAGTGTCCACTGTGAACTTTATATTTGTAACACTGAAAGGTATCCCTGAAACATAATGAGGCTAACGATTCAATAGTATTGTGATAGTATGATGATAGTATAAAACATCTATCCCCAAATTGTTCTTTCCTGAGGCCCCTTTGTTTTTACATTATTTTTTAACCCACTGAAAACGTACCGCATACTACTTGAGTGTAAAGCACGAATTTGATGTCGATATGTTCTCCCATAGTTATTCGTAATAAAAATATTACACGAAATTATTTTAAAAAAGATAAAAAACTGAAATTGAAATAATTGTAGTTGAAATGGGCCAAGATGTTTATCACGTGTTATAAACTTCACGTTTCGAGGAAAAGATGATAATTTAATCATCAAGCCCCAGTTGGAATTCCATTCTGTTTGAATATCTATTTTTAAGGAAAATTGTCGTTGAAAATCTTGTTTGACACTTACAGATAGTGACAATGGCGATAAGAAATTTTATAACTTTTTCTGTTATAACCGGATATCTGGGCAACACAACAGTCAAAAATATACCAATGGTATTCTCTCGAATATGCCTTGGAGTGATGTGTCACATGACAGTTAAATATTGTTGACTCAGCATCCAAAACAGACAATTCTGTGTCTGGTACTATATTAAATGTAATTGGGTTCCTTATAAATAGTTTTGTAGCTTTTTATTGGAGAAAAATGTTCCTTCAGATCAGTCTCTAATCCTAGAAAACGTTCACTAATATATTCTGAGGTGAAGACAGAGAATTCGGCAATATTTTTTTCGTGATCTGTTGCAAGGTCGCAGTCCACCATTTGGGTAACGCTAGTTAGCAAGCTACTGCATCGTTATATAACCTTGCCTTGATTGATATCGATATCGTCGTATGCTGAAGGCAAAACTACACTACCTCTTTGAAAAATACCAGTATCAGATTAGTGAACAAATACACTTCATTCGACTCCTGTCTGTGAGATAATTGCTGGCTCTAATAATGTCTGTCAGCCGCTTGCTGTCAGTTTGCAGACCCCTTCCGGTGGGACGTATTTGCTTCTGTGACACCGTTGTAATATTGCTAGTGGCTGGAGGTAGCTGTTTGTAATCTGAGCACCTGAAATTTACTATTTGCCGCCCGCAGGGAATTTGTCCGAGAGATGGCCCGCCTTATTGATCTGCTATGCAAATGGGTGCACGCTGGCGGCATTCTGATGAGCTCCCCACACAGCGATACTGGCTCTCCACGTCTGCTGATGTTGTGGGCAATCCAGGAGAGATGAGTGGTTGAGTCAGCATCGGTTCCGGACACCAAACCTGCAGCATCTCAGGTACGTCAGTACCATATCACCAATTTCACCAGTTAACACTCAGTCATACTGTGTCATTTACCAGGATGGATATCTCACACAAAAAAACATAGGTTCGCAATATTACTGATAGAATGACGCAGCGGAGGGTAGGTGAATTTAGTTGAAATTAAAGACATACGGGTGAGCACCTGTTCATGGTCCTTTCGTATTATATAAGGTCACTGTTATTTTTTTCGTCGCGGCTTACCCCTCGTGACGTCGAGAACATTATTGGTGGGAAAGGATGAGAGACAAGGGACCTTTTCTAGGAACCGTTCTGGCATTTGTGTGGAATATTTTCTGGAAAGTGTAAAAGACCGAAATCTCGATTGCCGGACGGTGATTTGAACCTTCGGAAACTGCTATTAGCGGGTCATTAATGACTCACCAGTTCAACAATTTCCTAACCATGAGGCCTAACGTGCAGCAGACCACAGATGACAGCTGGCATCTACTCAAATAGCTTAAATTTCCTTTAAATAAATGACTAGTGATTGCACTCTTTAAAAATAAACCTCTTCGCTTGTTTCTTTAGTTCATGCCAATTACTAACACCTGTTTGACAGTTGGACAGACCTGCATTCTTTAATTAGGTAATAATTTGGTAAAGATGTTGCTCTTGCAGTTAAGCGTATGTTTACACGTATTACTGTTTATTTTAATAATAAATCCTTTCTAAAAGAAGAATAGAGCGTAGTTGGTAGCGGTAAGGCTCTCTGGCCTCGCATTCGGAAGGACACGGGTTTGAATCCCCATCCAGGCAAACATGATTAAAAAATGATAGCAGTTATTTTATTCTCAAAATTAAGAACAATTAGTTTCCTTAACTCGCATTCACGGTTAGAGTATCCGAACCGTGGAGGTGGTAACCAAACTTATCTCTCGCGTCATGCTACACGTTTCTCATGGCTTTACGTCCAGTGAACCTTTTGTTAATCTGTGACTTGTGTGTGTGTACATATATTTTAATAACCACTTTTCCCCTGCAATTCGGCCACCAACGACCATGTGGATACTGGCGACATCGTGTGGCCAGTGAGGGGAGGGGTAGAGAGGAACTGAGTTCCTGCCTGAAGCCTAACCGATCCAATGACGCATAGCAAACAGATTTTTGGAGGAAAGTCTTGTGTTACCATCTGTCTGAAAAACGCGAAACTTAGTGCGTTATGTACACTCCTGGAAAATGAAATAAGAACACATAGACGCCGGTGTGTAAGACCCACCATACTTGCTCCGGACACTACGAGAGGGCTGTAGAAGCAATGATCAAACGCACGGCACAGCGGACACACCAGGAACTGCACTGTTGGCCGTCGAAGAGCGCTAGCTGCGCAGCGGTTGGGCACCGCCGCAGTTAGTGTCAGCCAGTTTGCCGTGGCATACGGAGCTCCATCTCAGTCTTTAACACTGGTAGCATGCCGCGACAGCGTGTACGTGAACCGTATATGCAGTTGACGGACTTTGAGCGAGGGCGTACAATGGGCATGCGGGAGGCCGGGTGGACGTACCGCTGAATTGCTCAACATGTGGGGCGCGAGGTCTCCACAGTACATCGATGTTGTCGCCAGTGGTCGGCGGAAGGTGCACGTGCCCGTCGACCTGGGTCCGGACAGCAGCGACGCACGGACGCACGACAAGACTGTCGCATCCTACGGAGTGCCGTAGTGGACCGCACCGCCACTTCCCGGCAAATTAGGGACACTGTTGCTCCTGGGGTATCAGAGAGGACCATTCGCAACCGTCTCCATGAAGCTGGGCTACGGTCCCGCGCACCGTTAGGTCGTCTTCCGCTCACGCCCCAACATCGTGCAGCCCGCCTCCAGTGGTTGTCGCGACAGGCGTGTATGGAGGGACGAATGGAGACGTGTCGTCTTCAGTGATGAGAGTCGTTTCTGCCTTGGTGCCAATGATGGTCGTATGCGTGTTTGGCGCCGTACAGGTGAGCGCCACAATCAGGACTGCATACGACCGAGGCACACAGGGCCAACACCCGGCATCATGGTGTGGGGAGCGATCTCCTACACTGGCCGTACACCTCTGGTGATCGTCGAGGGGACACTGAACAGTGCACGGTACATTCAAACCGTCATCGAACCCATCGTTCTACCATTTCTAGACCGGCAAGGTAACATGCTGTTCCAACAGGACAATGCACGTCCACATGTATCCCGTGCCACCCAACGTGCTCTAGAAGGTGTAAGTCAACTACCCTGGCCAGCGAGATCTCCGGATCTGTCCCCCATTGAGCATGTTTGGGACTGGATGAAACGTCGTCTCACGCGGTCTGCACGTCCAGGACGAACGCTGGTCCAGCTGAGGCGCCAGGTGGAAATGGCTTGGCATGCCGTTCCACAGGACTACATCCAGCACCTCTACGATCGTCTCCATGGGAGAATTGCAGCCTGCATTGCTGCGAAAGGAGGATATACACGGTACTAGTGCCGACATTGTGCATGCTCTGTTGCCTGTGTCTATGTGCCTATGGTTCTGTCTGTGTGATCATGTGTTGTATCTGACCCCAGGAATATGTATATAAAGTTTCCCATTCCTGGGACAATGAATTCACGGTGTTCTTATTTCAATTGCCAGGAGTGTATATCAAGCGTATTTTTTGTTTGTGAAATGTGTAGTTTATGAGACTGAGGACTGTCCTAGAATTAGCCTAGATGACTGTGGGAAACATCCTAAAAACCGCCATCAGGACGGCCGGTACGGGGGTCCGTGTCCGGTCGCGTTGTTCTTCCCCGATCCGTGTGCGGCGCCTCAGCGCACTGTACCACATGGGCGGATACATTTTATCCATTTTTTTATTATTACAGTACCCCTGAGTTTGTATGGTATTACTATTATTTAATTACATTCATTTGCTTTTGGTAACATCGGTGTTATTTTCCATAGCAATATTTTGATACTTACTAGTTTACCAACTACCCCACTTTGAATTCTACGGTCAGCAGAAATTTTTCTGCTATCATACGTGTACGCCTGTCAATTTCATCATATGTTTCATTTTCTTCTTTACATGGTTAATAACGTGTTTTTATCTTCGCAACCCTCCTCTATTTGGTAGGTGACGAAGATTCTTCCTGTATTCTTACCTCTATGACATCTTCCCCATTGTACTGCCATATGAAAAAACTTTGATTTATAGAGTTTTGCTATTTTCTAAAGCGATTGTACTTTTCTCGTCCGTATTATGTTACCCTGAATTAAATAATGAGATCATTAACACAAATATTTTTTAAAAAAATAGTAGTTCATAGTTAATAGAAACGGCTAGTTTAATTTTCACTATAGGAATAGAGTTTATAGAGTTTTACAATTGACGATTTCAGTTGATTGTAATCTGTTCTGTTCAGAACTGGAAGTCTTTACTTAGTTACTACTAATCCAAATATTTAGTCATTTTTGTAGTGCTAGATTTTTAGACTCAGTAGTATTCTTACATATAAGACTGAATCAACCCCGATGAATGGTATTCAATAATATAAACTGAAGAACAAATACGAAACATGAATATTTGTTTTTATGTTTTATTTTTAATATAATGTATGAATTGTAATTGTATATATATATATATATATTAGCCATATGCTATTTGAAAATAAATAAATAAACTGTAATTTAACTTTTTATCACCTCTGTTCAGCAATTTTTAGGAAATATCGTTCTATAACACAAAAGCATTTTCCTTCAGATAGGGGCATTAAATGGAGCAATTAGGTTAGTCAGAAAATTATGAAAGCTCATAATAATTACACTATTCCTTCCCCACTCCAAATAAATATAAATTTGTTTTTTATTAAAGAATTAATTAAAATATAGAATAATAATAATAATAGAATAATAACGTTGTTAATGACTGACTGAATTTTTATACTCTTTAACTATCATTTGACCCATGTATCGATTAGCTGAAAATGAGATTTGTGTTAATGATTAAAAAAATAATATGAAGCTGTAATGTATACATTACACACTAAGTACTGATTTCCTTGTAAAATATTAACCGAAGAAGCAATTCAGCTAAGTTTAGTGACTTTTATACAGAACGGTTGTCCCGCAGAATGCCGCGCTAAGCGGAAAAGAGGGCGAAGGGAGGTGACGTGTTGCGCGGGATGCCTGCGACGTCCCGCAGGGGCCGTGCTGCTCATCAAGCGAAGTGCGTGACGCGAGAGCCCGGGTCACGGATCACTCCTCTAATTGAAACACCGTGCCCCCTCCGCTCGACACATACTGGCCCGTGTGGAGTTACTGTTTGTACTGGCCGGGCGGCTACCTTGGTGGCCGCCTGCCGTGTTAATCCCCAGCTGGTCAGCTGGACAATAAATGAGCAGCTAGTTGGCACAGGTATTTCGTCAGCTGAAGGGAACAAATCGTGATGCCTTTTGTGCCTAATATCGTCTGACATATAATTGTGTTGAGCAAAGGTATACACTAATATCACAACACTAAGGGAATACCGCCCCTTTAATCTTTATGGATTTTGGAAAGAGGATTTGATGGATTGTTGAGGCCTTTACGACCAGTAGAGGAAATAAAGGAAGTGGAAGGAATTCAACCAAGATCTATCGAAGGAAACATACTGGTATTTGACTGTCGAGAAAACATGTGAACAGAAATCTGGATTGCTGGATGGGGATTCTAACCAGATTCCTCAGAATTGCAAGGCTCTATTGTTATCCACAAATCAAACATGCTTGGTAAATGCAATTAGTTTTAAAAGTAGAGTTTTGGTAATGCGCACTTTAATATAAAAATTACTTCATTTGTTTCTTGAAAAAAAAAAAAACCTTTTAACGAACACAGATGACATTAAAGTACTTTACACATCAGTATAAATGAATACTCATAATTTCATCTCCTTTCGTTAACCATATTGTAGACAACAATCCATTGTTCCATTTACACTCCATGCAAAATAATACTACATCCTACAAATAGCATTTATATTTCTACCTGTTTTGGTTAATCATTACATAAATCATGTTAACAGGATCTCAATTATGGGTCTTCAACTATTCTCTACTATTCTGAGGACTATTCTTTGCAGTATTTATGCTGTAAAAGGACTCCAGAATGCAACGGAGTGATTACCAAATATTCTATCAGAATGCAAGGTTCGCCAAAACCTCTTCACGTGCTCACCGCTGCAGCATACTAACTGCGACGGTGAAAGCCCTTTATTACATTAAATATTTGTACATGTATAAATTCATCTGTGAACTATAGCGAAATAATAACAGTTCCATACGTGCTAGATATTTTAATGTATGTTAAACCCAATACACGTTAAATAACTCCAATAAGAATCTCTCATCTCTGCCAGCTTCTCCTATCTCTAATGTATTTCTGAATGACAGCAAACAAGTATTGCTACCAGCTACATTCGTATCTCAAATGACCGTGAAAATAAGTTAAGAGAAATCAGGGCAACAACCGATTCTTTTCTGTATTCATTTTTTCCACGAGCGATTAGGGAATGGAATAGAAAGGATTTACCGGGCTTAAAATCCGACAGGAGTAGCTTTCGTTAAAGCTCTTCGGCCATCCTGATCTGGGTTTTCCATGGTTTTCCGAGATCACTCCACGCGAATGCTGGGATGGTTCTTCACAATAGCCCATGGGCGCCTCCTGCCATATCCCGTATATCCCTTCCAAACTATTACCCTTTCGGATAGGTGCAATGCACCCTCTGCCACACACTTTCAGTGAATCGTGGAGTAATAGTAATAGTAGTAGTAGTAGTAGTAGTATTTCACACAAAACATATTTCTGATCAACTCACTAAATTCTCTTCCATTTAACAGTCGTCTTGCATTCGCATAGTACTGTCTCTCCAACACAACAGCCCTTTTACCCAGCTTGGTATCGTGCAATAGGAAGACTACTCGTTTTCTTTCAACTCTTAATTGTCTAATTGTCCCCACTAGAACTGACAGTGCTTTCCTGTTAATATTTCTTCGCGGCTATCAGGTAATCGTGCACGAATAAAGAATCTTAGCAGTCCTCTTGCATTGGAATTGTGCCAGCTACTTGTCGCCAACTTTCGTCCGCTTGTCGACCAGCCAGATTTGTCACACCAGGTGTCTCAACTGTTGACATATGGCACTTTAAATGCATTTCATAACAAAGATAAAGCATCTATAATTCCCCAGAGTATATTTTTTAACATTCTTTCTCATAATATCATTGATTATATACATGTTGCACCAAGTATCTATCCAGTTCCTACTCAAAATATGAAGTAAATATTAGGTAGCACTTTAGTTAATGTGAGGAAGAAGAAGTAGTTTATGCAATTACTCCCAATTTACGAAACGTAAAATAAAATCGTGCAGGGAAAATGTAAAAATTTCTTTGATCTATTAAACCTTATTTTGCAACAGATGGAAATGATTGTCTATGAATCGTGTTTATTTCCGTATCAAAATGAAAATATTTTTACATCATTGCATAATTGATTAGTGCTGATTTTTACTAGACGAATTTTTTTTGTCTGATTCATCAGGATTCCTATTTTCTCCATCATCCCTGCCATCACAAATGTAGCCATCTAACATTCCACTTGTGAACACGCTAAAATTAAAAGAAACATGAGCTTATGGCAGTTCTGAAATCATGAAATAAAAATAATAATAAATTAACAACACGTATTGCGGGGAAGAAATTGCACGAAGGAATTTATAATTTAACCCAACAGTGAACAGTTGAATGAAGATGGATTCCAGAGAATAAAGAAGACAATTAAATAAAAGATAAATAACCAGCAATCTCTGTTATTGGTTGTTTCATTTATACACAAAAATAGTAAAGAACAAAAGCGTTACACGAAGTTTTAGCAGTAGTCGTATATACTTATACGTCATGATGAATAAACGCTACAAAATCGGATGTAGGGCCAAGCTAAAAGAATGGATGGTATGAATCTGTTTTTCAGCTATGTAGAGTTTAATAGATAAAAAGTCTAAAAATACACCGGCTTTGACAACTCTAACCATAAATGATATAATCACTAGGGTATATGATGTTAAAAACTATTTTTTTTTCAGGAAGTTTTAATTGTCGGTAGTGATAAGTCAACACCTACTTAAAAATAAATAATTGAATGGGTAATAGCTGAAACTTTTTCCATACGAATTGTTAGATTGGAAAATTACGATGGTAAATGTGCCTTAAAGAAAATCCGTTACTTGCGAGGGATCTCTTCCAGTAGAGTAATCGAGTCAGCTTGTTGGGACTCGGCTTCTGAATCTTCTCCCTTCCTATCCGCTTTCCTACTCTAGTCGACGGAGAAAATCGATCTGCGACTCACCGACGCCATCTGCCAATATGAGGTCCCACATGTCTGCCAAAGCAGTCCGGAACGTCCTGCGCCTGGCGAATCAACCACCTGTTACTCACTGTCGCTCAGAGGGAAGCTCAAATAACTGAGATTTCTCCTTGATCAGTGACGCGGAATCAAGTTCCCATCGATATCACCCAGGTTTGATATGTTTCATGCTGATGAAAAATTGTAATCAACCCTCCATAATTCACAATCGAGGGCTGCTGAACGTCACTCAGTCAATGAATTCAGAAATTTTAATATGAAAATATGATGCGATTCAAATGTAAAACAGTGAATCTACATTCTGAGCTTCGCTACTCAAATAAATAAAAAATCAATCAGGGCTAAGAACTTTACGTAAATACTAGCTGATACCCGTGACTTCGTACGTGTGGATTAAGAATTTCTTTGCCAGAATTGAATATAGAAAGTTGTTCGTAACGTAGGATTGGTCCCAAACAACACTGAGTCCGAATAATATGACAGATAAGTCATCACTATATCAATCTACGATCGAACATGTCTCCTGAAGAAAATCAATTTCCAACATATTTAAAACCAGAAAAACAAACGAAGGTTCGGGGATGTGGGAGGCGGGGGGGGGGGGGGGGGGGAGGGATATTAACTAAGGGCAGCTTTTTTTTCAGATTGGTATTTTCTTCTTTCTTCAGAATGAGCATCTGATTCGTGGAGTCTAATAACTTTAGCTGCTCGTAATCTGCTAGAGCGATACCTTAGGCTAGTTTACGCCCACAAGGCATGTCAAAAAAGAAGGCAAAATAAACTGGTGCCAGAAACATTTAAGCAGACACAAGGTAATACTACAGAAAAAATCGATATCTATACTAAATTGTACGTTTTGTCTTTAAACTAAATTTACTAACAAATCATACACTATCGTAATGCGCGAGAATCACAGCTTAAGCAACCGATGTATAGACTAACACAAACATCCGTCTCTCTGTCACCATTCGACAAGTTCTCGAAAATTCGTGACTACATCTGTTGTTCATACCGAAAATATGTTTTTTTTATGGCTTTCGGGATTTTCGACCATTTAGCCAGCTCTAATTTGTTTACGTTGCAACTGCTGTATTAGAATTTCAGTATGATATTGTGGACACTACAGTGAGGACAACACAAGACGAACACAACACTTATTAAAACCACCCATGCCCAAGGCCTCGAACCGGCGACCCTTGCAATGCGAGGCCAGCGCGCTAGCCACTACACTGCCAGGACTGGCAATACCGAAAATATGTCCTGTGCCATTCCTACAGATACAAAGTATTTCCTTGTAAAATTCCATCAATATCGGTGTAGCCATTTAGACGACAACGTAACAAAAAGACAGAGACTTACTTCCGGATTTACAGTATTATTAGTGCAGATCACACACATACTGACTGCGAAAGTAACAACCACTGAGGGATCAATATAACGTAAAAAAGTGTACACCTACATCATTGCTACGCTAACTACGGTTTTGTTCGCACTGCACCCGTAAATTTGTGGTATCCACTGTTTTTAATATGCAATCCGAATAACCGAAGCTCCAGGCGTGACTCACATGATCAAAACCAATTCTTAAAAACTTTTGCTTCCACGGGGATTTGAACTGGAGACCACTCTCCAAATATCAGCAAGCAAGCGCTTTAACCACTGAGCTACCGGACCTCTATTCGCACAGGTAGTGCAGCGACTAACATATCCTTCGTGTCTGTCTACCGCCGTTCAGTAATTTTTCAAAATTATATAACATGTATTATTTGTACAGAAAAAAGTATGCTATGTATATCCTAATGCCAAATAGTATCTCCTCGTCAACGTTTAACCCAAGAAACGTAACAAGCAGCCAGAGAGAGAGAGATAGAGTTACTTTCGCATTTGTAATATTAGTGTAGAAGATACACAGCACAGTTATAAAAATGATAATACACGAAAAATTCAAGAATATCTGTTATGTCGTAAAAATAAACACATATGGCGTGAAATAGACTGTAGCATAAAGAAACCGAAACAACGCCATTTACTGGATGGTTACCCAACCTAGATAAGCAAGTGTTGTGTCGATAAATTAACACATCGCCATCTGTTAGAAACTTACGGAATTATAATAATAATTTCGTTTTGTCGTAATGACCTGGGGACAGGGTTTCTATTGTCTGCGCATTGCGCCCCTGTCGTAGCCACCTTAACATAGCTCGCCAATCCTACCGGGCACAGGGGACCTACAGTTCAACGTAGAATCCGCACCACGGTATCGTCCTGGCGTACTTCAATTCGAACAGCACGCTGCGCCTGCCGAGACAGGGTTTCGAACCGGGGACCTTATGATCTCCACTCAGATACCTTAACCACTGAGCCACCAGACCGCTCATACTTACCGAACTTACAAATAATTACAAACCATTGTCTTATGATAAACATTTAATGAACATTTAATCCGCAATAATAAAAACCGCGGATAGCACCATACATCTAACAGTGTATGGTGAGGCACGTGGTACTGATGTGGATGATTGAGTTTCTAACAGAGCACAATCTTTAATAAGTATGCTATGCGTGTTTACCGCGAGTCATTGGGGTCGCTACTTTAAGTTTTATATTGTCCGCATCGGTGATTACAAATACTTGAGAATAACGTATACATACTAAGAAAATTGATATAGTCTTGAAGAATCAAGACCAATGTAAGCGTTGTGAAGCAGGTAGATTGATTGTAAAAACTGAAGCTTATATATATTAGTGCAGATTTATATATATATATTATTAATCATTATTGCCCTTGAGGACAGTGTTTAAACTCAAATTATTCATGATTATTCAGTTTTTGTTTGTATTTGTCTTCTTCCTCTTCTCTTCCCAAAACCTCTTCATACGCTCACTGTGTTCCTGTTTCCTTTCTTCAGTCCATTTTGTTCCTGTTTTCTTATGTATTTTAAATTTTGAGTTCATAATTTTGTTCCTGAATTGTCCCCTTTCCCGTGTCATTTCCTTGCTGATCCCTGCGTGATTCAAGTCCTCTTCTATTTCCTGGAACCTGAGTGAACCATTTATATATATATATATATAAATCAGTAATAGTACGTGCCTGTGGCGAAATCATGATAGTGATTTAATGCGAATAGTAACCTCAAGCCACAGAGATCCACTGGAGCAGAATATGTGGGGGCGAGGAGTGTTTATGTTGAGTAAACTTCATGGCCGTCGAGGGAAACAATTCTCTCGGCTGGATGTTAGCTAAATAAAAGCTGGTCATGTTGCTGCGTGGGGTCCGTACGCTTTTGAAGGAGGTTGTGGTTTCACTGTTCACATGTCACTCCAGAGCACAGGAAACGAGTAACTGATAGCGCTATATGCCGAGAAGCAATTTCACTTATCTCAACATTAGCTTGTGATACCATGAACATTACAACAAACGGTAACTGTCTACGTTGATCCGCAAAGCTGTTGGTGACCCGTAACCACTAAGAGATTTGAGATTCTCAGTGTTTACTATTCGAACCTTTATGTATTTGGTTTGTCTTGTTAAATCTTAATTTATGTGTATACAGTTCAATACGTTTTTCCTCCTTTAATATGGTTAACCATACCTTAAAATACTTGGTACGATTAATAATTAAATAATTAATTAAACATCTTGCACATATCAGTCGTCACAATCTTAATATGAAATTAACGTAACGGATAAAACAATTATATTGTCATTTGTGAATATTATAACACCAGAATGAACTGTCTGAATCACTCCGAAATCATAGAATGTGTTGAACAGCGTACCCATAACATGTGAGTTAGATTACAGAGTGCAGGTAGGCCCAGAAGCGTCATACTTAGCGTAGCTGGAAACGTCAGTGTTATGTCACGATCATTCAGTGTAGAACCCTTAAACGAAGTCGAAGCGTGCAAGAAGTGCCAGTAGGAATCGCCAAAGTGAAATAGCTCAATTTCAGCATCTGAATGAGTTCTAACGTGGCAAAACGATTTACCTCAGGGAAACGGGATTATCGTAGCGTGGCATTGCGCTACGACATTGATGTGTGTGTAAAGTCAGCTGACCCCACAGGGTCTTAGACGGCGACTAGAGGGCACTGGAACACACATCGTGACCACAGCGCGGTAAGACCACTATCTTGTCCGAATGGCCGTAACCGACAGACCAGCTTCGACCACAATGTTGACTGAAGGTAGACATGCCATTGCGTCAGTTTCCATTGTCCAGAAACCATCAAAACCTCATAATGCAATGGGCACGTGAACGTCGTCACTGGCATGCTGAGAGACAAAGCGTTTTCGGATGAGTCCCGCTTCAATTCGTCCTACAGTGACATGTACCTGTCATACGCTACCGCGGTGAACGCATCGGTGAGACTAAACTGTTCAACGTCATAGCGGACCTAAACCAAGTGTGATGATTTGGTGCGCCAGTGGCGGTAACGTGCGATCACGCCTCCCACGTATTGAGTGCAATCTGAATAGCATTTGTTACATCTGGTTGCTTTTGGAGCACAAAACACTGGGACACCTGCATGTACCTCCACATGCCATATTTCAACAGAAAATTCCCATCCATATGAGGCGAGGAATGTGCAAACCTACAAAACGTCTTCGAAGAAAGACGAGTACCACTGCTTTCCTGGCCTGCACGTTTGCCTGACACATCCCCATCGAAAATGTCTGGGGTACTATTGGTCGGTAACTTGTTTGTTCTAGTGCTCCTCCTGCAATAACTATCGATTCTTTGTGGATGCACCTGGCTGTGTGTTCCGCAGAAGCATATCCGAGCTCTTTTTGATTCCGTGCAACGATGTCTGGAGGCTCTGCAACACGTGTAGGCTTCACAACGTACTGAATTCTCGCGGTCAAAGTTCATTTACAGTTCTATTTGTGTATTGTCATGTCGCTTATCTATGGAATAAATTTCTTCTCGGTGTTGCAATTTTGACAAATAGTAGTGTGATTAAAACCAAACTAATTGTCGACAGTGTTCCTAGAGTCAACATAAAATTGAATAAGTTCGAATTAAAGGAAATACGGTGATCCAGAAAACCATGCGTAAAAATAAAACTATTTTTTTGGTAATGGCTTTCGGCATCTTAGGCCATACAGCCAGCTTGATGCATTTTTACAGCGGATTAGACACACCACAGGACGGACATGACATTTGAACACCCATGCCCCGCGGCCGGGCTCGAACCGGCGATCTTCTGCAAGCGGAGCTAGCACTCAAGCCCCTACGCTACCGAGGCCATCCCTGCCCCAGTTCGAGGCTCGTATAACCCATGGAAATAATTTAATGCCAATTAATTTAATATTTCTTTCCATTGCTTTGAAGGTAAATATGCAAATGTGACCACGATGAAACACAAAAGCGTATTCTTTCCTAATTTAAACGAGAAGAATATTTCAGTTAAGGAAAGCCTAAATAGATACCTAAATTCTTGGGTGTTCATTGAACCGTCAGGGGGACCGAATTTCGGCTCCTCTCTAAAAATTGAGTTTTAAACATAAACTGAACGAACCTTGCATGCCGTTCACAACAATCAGTTTTTTTTATTAGATATGGTGCAATGGTTGGAACGTAAAATCAAGAAATGTTGCCACTTTCGATACATAACATGCCCAATTTCCTTCTACAATGAACAAAATTACGACAGTAAAGGACATTTTCAAAGCTGAATGAAATATGTAGAGTGGTAAGAGCAGTGACCCGATTTCGATCGACCACATCCTCAAGAAGTTCCAAAATATCAGGGATTACTTTATACAAAATAGTTACACCACAGAAACACTACTGGAAACAATACACAGACAACCAACTGGCAGTTAATAATCTTAACGAATAATGGTTAATGCAATATGATATAGACAAAATATACATATACCAACTGCGGATGATATGATGAAATATTTTTGATCTCTTACACACAGATAAACTTTCTTTATGCTATAAAATGATTCATGAACATTTCAACTAATGAGAAATAATTTCAATGTGGTGATGGATACAAAATTTGAGTACGCAGCCCCTATACAACAAATAACACCGAAGTAGTCATGAGATTGCTTGTACGCCCAGACATCAAAACAGTTCCACTTTAAAAACACAAATAGATTATTTAGTACTGGGTCAAACTATATTCTACGTCATGTAAACTCAGACGTTATAGTTAAAAGACTTCTTATCAATCATTAAAATCGGCAATATACTTGTACAAAGAGAAGTTTGGAGTATTTTTGGAAGACATACTCATTAATAACAATCGAAACAACTCGCGGCTAGAATGGTGAATGATGTCGTACGATTATTATTATTATTATTGTAATTTGTTCATTTATATTTTTGTTAGTGTGATTGCTATATTGTCACGTTATTTTTGGTATACCATAATACCTGACCTTCTGTAATGTGTAAGTAATAACTGATTGAAGAATAAAAAAGTTAATAATAAAAAATTATCCTGTTGTTATGTATATTATGTCTTAAGAAGATAGTGAAATCCATCTTTTACTAAATATTTCATGTAAAGCCGGCAGATGGTGCAGAAGGATATTTGTAAATTATCTGACGCGTTTTTATTTTCCATGCTTTCTTTTGTAAAGGAACTTGGTAAAAAAAATGCTTCTTAAGTCTACAGTATTCCCCAGGGGCTTACGACTTGTCGGATCTGGGTTGGAACGTGTGGTACTCCATGTGGGTCCGCAATTGCTTGCACGTCGACCAAATTTCTTCTGAACACTTTTCTCTTGATTTCCCTTGGTCAACTCCGATTCTTTTCTGACTCTGACGGTATTTTAGAGTTATGAAAAATGTGTCGACTAAAGATGCAAAATGTGTTGACTTAATGAGCCAATATAATTCAGGGCATCGATAATTGGAACAAATGCAGTAGTGCATTCTTTTTAATTATTATATATGCTTGCACTTAAAATTTACCATCAACTGTTATAATACAGGATGCAGAAAATGACTGAAAAATGCATAGTAATTAAACAGTATGTTCAAATACTTTGAAAATTGAAAAATAAATTCTTAAAATGTCGACAGCTGGTGCGCTTACCTTACGCATTACGTCGTGCTTGAACCGTTAGCCTCTTCAGTTCGAGGACAGCCATCCCAGCTCTTCATGTGTAGCACGAATTACTCCTTTAATCAGATGTGTACGCAACAGGAATTCAATGTACTGGTGATTTGAAATTCCTAAGCTATAAGCAGTTTACGATACGACGTGATGACATTTAATTGCACTGACAGATAGCATATAATCACTGCATTAAGGAGTCTGATTGCCGACGGTTGTCATGCAGCACAGTGTCCACGATAATCTGCTTGAGGTAGCCGACCGCCTCTTCCTGCAGACTCCAGATTAATGCACCTGCCAGCTGGGGGGGAAGCAATTTAATTGGGATGAGAGCCGCCGTATCGCCGGTACCCCATCAACTCACCACTTAAGTAATTGAGCTGGGAATTAGCGGTTTCGTATCGTGCCGCCGGGAAAAGCTCGATCAGAGGCAATCCTCCTCGGTGGTTACGCCTCAAGGTGCTGACGTCTATATGGACAAAATAGCCTCAGTAGATATCGTGCACTGCACTGCAATCTCCATGGTTTAAGTTTACACTCAACTTCCTACACTCGTCAGTCATGATATCGACATACTAAAGTTTTAGAAAATTGACAATATTACAGGAAAAGTTTTTTTTCGTAAAAACCAACAGCATCATCCCTTAGAACAAACTTGTAGCCCCACATGCCACTGTTAAATGGCGAATCCCATTTTTTTTTAAATAATGATTTTTATTAATAAAATTTAATAAAATCACAAGGAGCAATATGTTATTAATTAATGTGATAGATGGTCCTGTCTCTTGTTGATTTTAGCAGCAATTTTGCTAATTTTCAATCTCAATCACCATCGTACGTGTTGAATGGTCGAGACAGCCACTCAGCCACTTGAACGTAAATTTTGTCGCGAAACTCCTACGATCAACTGGTGAAACCCTAGGGGTTCGTGTACCTCACTTTGAGAAATACGGCCTTAGAATATCGCTTAAGATGCTTGTTGACCTAAGTGATTTGCTCATTATTCATACCTTATCGTTCATGCATTATTCAGCCATCAAGGGTGTACCGGAAGTTTGTAAATCCATGCGTATGACTGATATTTTGAGAATCGCCATTTAGGAACAGTCCCTGGTAGGTAGCTGATGACTGACATGGTAACAGGTTTAATGAAAAAATGTATAAATAAGATCTGCGCCCGTTAAGGCCCCACCACACTAAAGGCCCATTTACACGACACGTTCCCGATCACCCTGTCCCGTTCCCGTTACCGATTTCACTTTGCTCCCGTCGACAGTATTTTGCATTTAGACGACCCGTCGGCCGGCCCGATCTGGTACTACCGTACTAGCGGCCTACCACCATGCTTATATCCGTCTTGTTCTGAAATTTGCACGTTCCATTCAATAGTAATACTGGTAATAAAATTAGTTAGTTACAAATTTTATTAAAGTTCTAATATTTAAATTAAATACGTATGGCCCCATACTCATCAAAATCACAAATTCTTGGTATAACCCTGACGGCTTGACATTATGCGAAAAACCTAGGAAAAAGAAAAAAGACGTGTGCCAAGCAATTATATTTACAAAGGCATGTATTCAGTCACTTTAGACTCTTAGATGTGTTGGATGGTGAAGATTTCAGGAATTCCCAGCGGATGACAGATGAAATGCCTCATTTCTCGCGTCTTTGTTATGACAGAGGGCACGTGAGGCTAGGGTTACCAACCATACTGTATTATAAAGTATCATACTTTATTTTGGGCTGTTATACTTTCTCCTACGAATAAAGTATGCGAAATACAACACATTTAACTGAACGTTCGTCTGCTAGTTTCACGACCATCTGCAAGAAAAAGTGCCTGTCGGCAAAAGATTTTTTGTTCGCTCGCATCCTTTGATTACCGCATCGGAGTCCAGGCAATAATAGCGGAGCATTCATATTGTTGTATTCCAGTCGTCTCATGTCCTCTCGGCGTTATTTCTGAACATAACCATAAAGTATGCGGAAACAATTAATTTTTGGTAACCTATACAATTCAATTAATTTCCAAACGACATGTTAGTGCTTATGATGAAACGAAATAAATGCAATATGGTGGGAAGGGAGAAACGGAGCGTTCATAAATTTAAAAATAAGTGTTCCCTTTTTTGTTATACTAGACGAAGAATGTGGCTCCAGCTGTAACACTGAAATGAAACCAACAATTAATAGGTAGTCAAGTAAGCCCGAAAATATGTGCATTTAAGGCATTAAATAACTAAATTTTAATTTTTTCCCCTTTCATCTAATTTTTATATTCCTCTTAAAATGCCAAATATGTTGTTTTTTTCCTAAATAAGTTGGCAACCTTATGTGAGGGGTCCCATAAAAATCTGTATCTTTTCCACCTCCAGCGACTCTGTCAATATTTCTTTTTCTTGATTATTGGATGCATCCATCTCAAAATAATAGAAAACGGGGAAACAGGCAGTGTGATCACAACCGGGCGAGGCTTTACACGGTCAGTTTTCAGGGCAGAGTGGTGGGGGCCCGACTTACCCCCCCCCCCCTCCGCCCTAAATCGGATGGAATGTCCACCCGACCGACCTACCTACCTGGTCTCGCGGCAAAAACGTGACCAGGAGCTCGCTTTTGACGACCCGTTTTCAGGGTCGAAGGGGCGTGGCCACTATTAAGGAAGACCAGGTCGGGTCGTCTAAATGGGCCTTAAATCGGAGAGTTACAATGGTAGTAGTTCTCGTCCCGGCTTACCGACCGTGCTGATTGTCGTTTTTAGATGGTATCCCGCAGTCATCTAGACGAAAGCTGGGGTGTTACCCAATTTCCGCTTCATAAATTAAAATAGATTTATCATGCAGAATCTAAGTTACATGTGACGGAAACAGATGGTTAAATACTCCTCAGAGATGCAGATCTGATTCTAGCCATCACGGGGTTTCAGCCTCCCAGTTCTCAGAATTCACTCTAAACTGCCTTAGGTACCAGCTCCTTAGTGACCCTAACGAAAGTAAATGAAGTTGTTCTTGCTCGTTTGGTAGAATTTATACTTCTTAATACGGTAAGTCGCCTACTAAGTCCAGATACCAAGATTTTATTACTAGCAATTTCTTTTTTTTATGGGTTCGAGGTAATTAGATTTGGGAAAGGACTCGAGGCAAGAAACTGGAGGGAAGAAATTTGGTCATCGCGGTTTTGATGAGACGGTCTCGGTATTCACCTGGAGTGATTTCTGGAAACCGATATCTGGATGGCCGACCAAGGGTTCAGGCCTGCGTCATCTCGAATGTGAGGATCAACCATACTTGGTGCAAGTAGTTTCATCAAGATATTTGTGAATTTTGAGTTATCTGGTTCCGTATTCAGGGACGCATAGATCCAGTCTCGTCACCTCCTTGCAATCACAACTCATACTCTTTCACTCCTTATGCAGAAATAAGTGACGTAATTTGACAAATTGAAAGTATTGTTAGGAACAAACAAGACGGTAAATTTTAAATACTTTGTGATCATGAAAAAAGGAGAGTGATATGAAAACTGTAATTTGCATTCACTATTAAAATGGAATGAAGGGTGCAGAGGATAAGATGTTAATAATATGAATAAGCGATATGATAAAGGAGCCGGCATGGGATTCATTGGAAGACAGGAGGAGGGTGAAGAGGGTCATGGGAGAGTTCAAGGCATATATTGATGATGAGGCGTGGAAAGATATTGGTGGAAAAATTAGGTGAAGTATATGCAGGGGAAAAATAACCATGACCATAAATTGTCACTTGATTTCAGGCATAAGGTTGCGGGAATATTTTCTTTCGTTGGTTCGTTGGTTAGGGGCTAAGGGATTGGAATAAATTAACAAGAGAAATGATGAATAATTTACTAAAAAGGCAAAACGAATTTAAGGTTGAAATTACTAGAAAGAAAAAGTAGGTGGGAACGAAAAGGTGAAAAATGGGTGTGTTGGGAAATTACCACCTGAGCAAACACTCCATGGTAATTAAATTAACACAAAATACTAAGAAAACCCTTTGAGTGACACTGAACATTCAAGTAGCTCAACAGTATAGGGTTTAAATCGTTTCTATTTAATGATAAATTAATCATAATACCTATATCTGTAGGAAAAAAGGCAATAATTACACTAAATGCATTAGAACGCCTACAGCATTATTTTAAGTAGTATGAAATGTTTTCGTATATCGAACAGAGCAAAACTATTAGTTAACTGAAATATAGTCTTCGCGGGTTTTCCACCGTATGTTGTTGAAGAGAGACAACAACGAGCTTTCGGCGGCTGGCTCTGCCGCCATCTTCAGGTTAGATGTGTGCTGCAGGGAGTACCAGCGTTGAGTAGTGCAGCGCTGGTACTCCCTGCAGCACACATCTAACCTGAAGATGGCGGCAGAGCCAGCCGCCGAAAGCTCTTTGTTGTCTCTCTTCAACAACATACGGCGGAAAACCCGCGAAGACTATATTTCATCGATACGCCGTGAAAGCCTTCGTTCTCATATTAGTTAACTGCTTTTGGCCACAAGTTGTATGCTTCGAACTGGTAGCAGGGAGCAGTTAGGCTAAGATAAACAGTGTAGTATTGCTACACCACTGGTGTTACTGAGGGCGCTGTATCTTGCCTCTGACCTCCGTGCTCTGCGACGCAGCCAGCCAATAACAGCGCGCCTAAGCCAGCTCGGGTGACAATGGCCCACCCGGATATAACGGAACTCTGCTTCACGTACAAATAGGCACCGAGAGCAAACCAGGAATACTGCTAACTGCTACTTATATTTTGGAACGTTGTTGTTTCCGCTAATTATAGTAAGACAAATGACGGATTTTACGCAATGTTTCAGCAATTAATGTCTTCCCAGTGGCTTAGGTAAATAGAATTATTATTAAATGAAGTTGATGACCTTGATTTTGTCATTATGTAATGTTGTACATATTTCTGCTTCCCCTCGTTCCAGTAGACAATACTCTTCATAATTATCATGTAGATTGAAGCGAACTACATATCTACCATTACGGTTGGTTTCCAATTTAATTTTAAAGGTAAAAATATTGAACAACTATAAAAAAACATAATTAGGCAACCTAGATTCCTGTCATAGCCATTTCTATGAAAAGGGGATATTGATTTAATATAAATAAACAAATAATTACAATAATGTATGTAATTATTGTTGGCCATTTCTTCCACAGTTGCTTGTTAAACTAATAATTATTCTTTAATAAATACGCCAATACAACTGCTGTTGGACATTATTTATTTGACGGACGCGTTTCGCCTCTCGTCGAGGTATCTTCAGCGTACAATGTTTTCTGTAATATGTAATATTTTGAATTATCAAAACTGATATGTAAATATAAGTCATATTATGCTTCCTATATATGAGAATAATTTCGTTACATGTAAAAAACTATTATGTTCAAAATATTACGTAATACAGAAAACATTGTACTCTTAAGATATCTCGACGAGAGGTGAAAGGCGTTTGTGAAATAAATAATATACAAGTGGCCTGGGTGAAAATAGATACTTATCGTGAATCGGATTGGAGCTCAGACTTTCCGAACAAATGAATGTGTGTCGCACTTCACTCAAGATGAACTGTCACCGAGAAATACATTGAAATATTCGTGCCAGTGGATTTTAAGTAGGAAAGAAAATTAAAAAAAAAAATAGTGGGAGGAGTTCGAGGTAAGTTATCTAAAAGCCACTGCGACTGTGTTTACCTACTCGTCCTATATGAACATTGTTAACAATATTTTACGTTTGTTTTCATGTAACACCAATCGTCGTCTTCAACAAAGTGTTACTCCCGGCTTCCAATCTCCATGGTGGAGGTAGAAAATAATTTGGAGCAGTTGCATGTGAATTCTGCGACATGAACGAGTATGACAAGAAAGTTAAGTGTGGACGTCTTGTGGAATTATCTCCTTGCACGACGGAATGGAGGCAAAGTTTGCACAAATTGTTAGCTGTTTAGAAGAGCTTAGGAAATGCACAGACGTGTCTTATTTTGTAGTGATAGTGATATAGTGATTATTCCACACAGTCGTCTGTATATATCTGTTTATGCAGAGATTCCCAAAGTTTTTCTTACTACGCGCCGCGCTTCCGTCAGAATAATCATTCCAAACCTCTCCCCGCGTCTACAATTTTACCATTAAAAAGATAAATCACTACTAACAATGACATCTCAGAAGAAACTCATTAAGTAAGTGGTGTTAGAATAATGGTTTCCAACTCTAAGAGGAGACACTGTACTTCCTTCGGTGTTGAGCTAGGGGATCGTCCACACGCCTAGTGAAGCTACATCAAACCCTTCTCCCCCCCCCCCTCACTGTCTTTAGACCCGGGGGTGTTCTCCAATTTAGTTTAGAGCATCAGTGGCATTTGATACATTACGGAATCAACTGCGCAGTGCTCTGTTATCACTGTAAAGAAAATTACTGCATCGTATTATCCTCTGAATGACTCGATAGCGACCCTGCAGAGAAATTTACAGAGACGAGGTGTATCTCTTGCTCAATTTACAAAATTAACTTTGACTGAACATAGTCACGAACAATTGGAAACTACTGAATGGTCATATCTTTGAGTGCACGATACACCAGTTCTCATAACTGAAACATTTAATTTTCTTTTAATGTTCAACTTTCGAGTTTTTAACAATTTATAATTCAATGTATGATTTTTTGTTGTTGTTATTCTGGGAAATAGATAAAAACAAATCGTTACATTGTTTGTTTGAATTTTTAATAAAATTGATTCTTTGATGTATAAATTAAAGCTCTGTAATAATGTAAAGTTATTCATCTCCACTCTTAACATACCGAATATTACCGCATTGCAATAATTAATGCAAATAATTCATAATTTGAAAATCATTTGTGCATGTTCATAAAGCAGATGGCGATCGGAAACACTGAAAATACATGTACTGTGTGAAAATTAAACGGGGATTTCCAATGTTGTAATTTGAGACCACAGGAGTGATATGAAGTGTAGGAAACGTTCAGTGATATAGACAAATCAGAGCAGGAAAAAAAAATCACAAAATTATAATTCCTACATTTATGTTTTTACTCTTTCGTCCTATGTACATTTACGGCGTAAAACTGTCCGATCTACCAATCGAATTGTGGAATATATGCTGTGTGAATGTAGGTTAAAGAATTTAAAAATAAGATGGACGGACGCCACACGGATTTGTAGCATGATATTAAAAAAGTTGCAGTTAATTACTTGGAAAGTACTTGGAATTGAACATTTATCATAAAACAAAATTACTGTGTAGGAAATACAGACGATTAAATTTGTTTTGTTCTAAATAATACGGCCACACAGTACTGTACTGTGAAAGTCAAGCATCTTTGATATCATAATGTACCATTGACTATATTTCTTCCTGCGCGGTTTCTTCGACGGTACTCACTGGATAACAGGCTGGGAGGGCATGGAGGGTTGTTTCGGACGTTCAGCTTCGATGAAAATCCTCAGCCTCGTCGGAGATCGAACTCTATACATGCGCTCTGCCGTCTGAGATACGCAGTTGCACGCATTATCCCATTTGACTTTCAGATTCTTCGGCCATAGAGTCAGTTTTTGAGTAATTAGAAATCATTCAGAGTTTTCTGTTTCTTCAGTACGTATTTTTTCCCAAGTAATTATAGACATTTCAGGACGGAAACGACTTAAACACACACACAATACTTAAACACACATTTTCCCAGCCGGACTCGAGCCGCCGACTATTGGTACAAAGAACAAGTTATCTAGAACCTATACAACAGAGGTGTGCTAGTATTAACAAAATTTTAGATGACCCATGCGCAAATAAATACGATGAATAGCGACGTTGCTGGATTGTACTAGAATGAAAGAAAAACTGGCTCATTTGAAGTAAAGGTTTATTTATCAACTAAAATAGATATGTAACAAAACACTTACAGGAAGTTACTGAAACAATTCCAAAAGAAATTTGGAGGCGCAAATCTTACATAAGACACAAATTCGTGGTTATTCACATTAATAAACAGAACATTACTTAACAGATAAAAATATCCGAAAAGTTCCCTATTGTAAAAAACACACACAGTTTACCGATATCTCTGTGTTATGTGATGCTACTATCCAGCGGTACGAGATCAATCCTTTTCGACGACATCCAAGTCTAGCGGCATTATTTCGACCTGTCTCATACGCTTGACCTCGGTGTTTAAAATTTTCTCAGTTTACTGGTTGATTTCAGACAAATTCCTTTATCAAAGCGGAGAACTAAATGTTTAAAATAATACCTCGGTTAACGATTTCAGTTACGTACGAACGATGGTAAGTCACAACAAAAATACCTTTTCGAGATAAAACATATTACCACACTCAAATTAAGAAGTTGCTGCTGCGAAGTTCAGTGACTTGAAATATACTAGAATAAACATAGCGTTTGCTTAACTTCTCTATTAGAGAGTGTAGATAAACTACGTGACTTGGTCTAGCGGCGGGGGGGGGGGGGGGGTGGAAGACTACGCAGCGCTACTTGGGAGTAGGGAGGGGGATCCTCCGAGCTAGGTCACATAGCTTTTCATACATCTCATTTTTCACAGTTAAAATGAGGTTCAGAGCACACAACAGCATGCCAAATTCATTTAACTATCGCCGTATATAATTTACAACAGTCTGAGAAGAGAAAACGGTAAAAAATATCTTCTGGAATCAAAAGAGAAAAAAAATACGTGCTACTTTGGAGGGGGGTTGAGGGAGGGGTCGAGGCAAAAGTCACGTCGTGCTACTTGGGGGGGAGGAGGGGAGGGGGTTCACAGGAGGCCAAAATAGAGCTACGTGGTTTATTGACGCTCCCTTAGGCACACTAACTACAAGCATTGGTATGAAATTCAGTAAATAAAATCGCACAGCTATTCGTTATAAATTGACATGATAAAAAAGAGCTCAATACTGCATTTACTGAAACCTAAAACTTATTCACCCATGTCTCCGTAAAAACAAAGATATCACCTTTACTGTGGATTTGTTGTGACTGATCTGCACCCGTCACACCCTGACTCTGGTATCGTGGAATGAATTGAGCATTCAGTGACCGGGAATCATAGCAGACAGACGACGAAAATAAGCCGAGGGTATACAGCCAGGTAGGAGACGTAAAGGAGCGGGCTGCAGCGATTGGACGGAGTCGTTTTTCAGCAGCCCCCATTGGCCCTTCGGTTTCTTGGGCTTGGCCTCCCGTACCTAGCAGAGCCCCAAATTAATGGCTCCTGTTTCCGTCGGGCTGATAGATGGCACAGCTGTCGGTTTGGGGATTTCGAAACGGAGCTCGAGTGAACCACCAGTGGTGAGGATGGTGACGCAAAGCATCTATTACCACCACAACACATCTACACTGGGTCAGTAGGGGTCATGCAGCATGTTCTTCCAAATTAACACTTCGTGAATACTTGGAAGGTATTAATATAATTAAAATCAATAGTGATTATTAATGTTTAAACCAGCAGATACCTTTGTATTAATCGAACAAATATAAGATAGAGCTAGATTTTTCTTCATTTTTTAATTTATTTATCTTACCACGCATGGTGGGTGAGCGGTAACACTCGCGATAGCTATATGGATGTATAACTGTTTACGAGTTCAAACCTCCGTGAGGCCATCCAAATTTTGGTTTTCACTGGTACAGGAAATCAATCCAGGTGAATGCTATGTGGTTCCTTCAAAAAGTATGGACAATTTCACTCACGTTTCATGCTCTCCCTCCCCCACTTCAATCTTCTCTCTCTGTAATGACCTCAATGTCGACGTGGTGTAAATCTCTTCAGTTCAGTGTCATTTTGTGAAAGTATTTTATTTTTGACATTTTTACTACTATTAGCACTTAAAATTCACAGCTGCTTCCTGTTTTTATCTACTGACAATAATTTGTATGCATGTACTGACTGTGGCGCTGGTGTTCACAAAGGGCGAATTAACGAAGATTGTTTAAAATGTATTACTTTTACATTCCTGTATTCATTTGCAATAACTTCATCACATCTGAATTGGTAATGTTGAACATAGTAGTATCTACATAATTCTCTCTGACACTTCGCATGGTTTTATAACTCAATTTTTAATTTAAACGAATTCACAGAAATCCAGATCAATCAGTGCTATTTATATACGGAGTTCGTAGTTAAGTGGAAAACTGTTTAACACATAGCGAATCCGATCAAATGGATATAACATTCTGGTCTTAAAATTTTGATTAGCTTTACTTATAGCGCAAAGAAAACTGTAAAGAGGTCTCAGAACACAAATCCTAACTTATACGTGGATTAATGACACTGCTCCGAATTCATAGCTAGCCGCAGATAAACTCAAGGCTTGTGCTGTCTATTGCAACTTGTTTCTCTTACTTCCGAGAGCATGGGAAGACATTTACAGCTAATAGTAAACCCTTCCATTTTAAACTTTTGACTGTCCTCATTTGTATGTAGTTTTTGGAACAGCACGTTCCTTTCACATTATGATACGATTTTTATGAGAAAACGTCTGAGGGTGCGTTACGCCATGTTTGGACGGGGGTAAATCTGTGAGTTCGTGACGCCTTCGTCATGAATATTCCACCTGTTTCGCGTGTCACCATCACGCCACCTATTGCGCGTATGATAAGCGCCTTGACGGCTTTTCTCAAAATCTTTTTACAAACACACTGTTTTTATCCGATTTTGACCGAACTTTGCACACGTATACTTTAAAGCAAACAGAAAAACACTGTTTACGTTTGATTTGCGGAAACTTAAACCCTCTCCTCCTTTCCCCCTTCATCTTAATTTCTGTCACCGTTGTTCAAACAAATCCACAGTTATTATCCGATTTTAATAGTAGTTAGCACACGTATACTTCAAAACAAGGCGGACTGGTAGCTCAGCGGTTAAGACGCTTATTTCCGAAAGTTCTTTCTCCGAACGCGGGTTCAAATCCCATGGTGAGCAGGAATTGTTAGGAGTTTTATTTGATTATATGAGCTACGCCGGGACGTTCAGTGGTTCTGATTTCACTTTAAACTGCAGGCCCCTGAAGACATGAATTAGCCTTCGACACAATAACTTAGTACATCTCCTACGGGAAGATTCGATGAACCGTCGGGTTGTGAACTAAGTTGGATTTTTAGTTTATGAAGTGGAAATTTTGATTAGATGCGTTGGGCGATTTTCACATGGGTAAAATCTTATGAGTTAGCATTATTGACATGTTAATGTTAACAGTATATCTGTTGCGGTCTGATGACTCAGTGGTTAATGTTTTTCATAGACTATTTACCCATCATCTCTGGAATAGCTTGCTGTGCAATGTGAAGTACGACAGAACGCTTCCGTGGTTCGGATTCTTCGTTAAATTGTAGGTTCCCTGTACCTGGTAGCACTACCGAGTTACATTAAGGCGGCCAAGACAGGGGCGGAATGCGCAGCCAATAGAAACCGTGTCACAAGGTCATTACTTCCACGCGGAATTATTATTATTTAGTATATCTGTAGTTATAAGTATGACGTGTTGCGCGTATGGTGTTAATAATTTTAAGGTTTCACTTTTTTAGGCAGTTCCCAATGACTGCCTTTTTTTGTCGTTAAATGTGAGACCAACTTCTTTTTTTTCTAATCCACTGTTCTCTCTGACCACGGCTGTAGGGATTGAAGGTTCATGTCAGGCCCAGGCATGGGTTGTTTTAATTAAAAGCTGAAAAACGCTATATTTCCTGGGGTAGATAAACTAGCCAACCAATATTACTGTTAACGTTCACCAGTGGTATTAGTGGATTGCCTGAAATTCAAAATTCCCGGTAGAATTTCCTTCATATTCTCCAGAGTCTTCATCTTCGGTAGAGAATCAATTAAAGTAATCTGTTAACCGTTGTTTCTCTCAGCATTTTGTACTTAAATCGTATTGTATTATTTTCAGTGGCTTGTAACAATTTGATATTGAAGTCTGCGGCATTTCCCCAGAACAACTGCGGTATACTCGATGCCTGGACAGGGACAGTCGTATTCCCAAATGCGGTTGTAATGCTGATGTTGGGTTAAGTATGATTCCTTTTTTTTTTTTTTTTTTTTTTTTTTTACAGTTTAACGTCCCTTTTTAACAACGTGGTCTTTAGAGACGGGAAAGGATGGGGGCAAGGAATGGGAAGGAATTCGGCCATGGCCTTTTGAAGGAAGCATCCCGGCATTCACTTGGAGTGATTTGGGGAAACCATGGAAAACCCAAATCTGGATGCCCGGACGGGGATTCGAACCGCCGTCCTCCCGAATGCGAGGCCAGAACGCTATCCGTTACACCACCACGCTCGGTAAGTATGATTCCTAACGTAGTTTTTGCAAAGTCATTTTTCGGTTGATGTTTACCCCTAGTTGCACTATTGTTGGAGTCCACACGATGTCCTACCCGAATACGGTGAATAACATCAGCTAGGGAACCGTTATTCGGCAAACATGATAGTTGACTCTGATGGCGTTAAACGTTAGACAGGGTTTTGTAGGCGATAATTATCGATTGTTGGACGCCTGTTAGAATTTTGTTTTCACATGTTAAGCCCTGACACATCTGGCGAATACCACTTGCTATCCGCATACAGACGTGTTTGTACTTGCTCTTTTCTCAATTGGTCGGCCGTATAGATGTTGAGCACAGTTCCAAAGAACCGACGTCAGTGGCTTTCGGAGTAGAGATTGTACTTTTTAGCAACACGCGAAACGATTGTTCCTCAAGCTGGATTCTTAAAAGCCTAACATTTGGGAGGAGCCTACTGTTAGGCAGGTTATACAGAGACTTTGTGTCACAAAGTGATACGTAATGCACCAAATTACTCACTCCTCTCGAAAACTCCAGAAGCATTTTCTACCACTCAGAGAGGATTCTGTTCTTTTAAATGTTTTGTTCTGAATCCGAGCTGCACTTCAGGCTGCAGACAGTGGTATTCCACTGTCCAGCGGAACCTTT